>JAODAL010052472.1:0-25956 GCA_025379985.1 Phyllomedusa bahiana
TCCCCACCCACCAACAAAAAATAAATATCTCCCCTAAACCCCGAGATAAACCTTCTAATATAAACCCCAGCAAGTAAGAAAAAGTGAACCCCAAATCACGGGTCAGGTTTTCCCTTATTTTAAAATTTTGGGACAAGGTACATCCCCTATACTCACGCCGAATAACACCCCCCAAGGGGACCACATAGGGTCCGAAACGCCGGGTAAGACACTTACAGTGAATACAAAACTGATCCAAAAAAAAGAAAAAAAAAACCCCTGAAATCAGGCCCACTCACAGGAGCGTTTTTATCTGATCGTCGTTTCTTCTCTATGAGTGTTTTTTTTTCCCTTTTTTTTCCCATTTTTTTTCCACACCACCTGTGACTTGTCCCGGCCCAACTCACCCTGCATTTTTACACAAAAATATCTTAGAATCCTCACTTTTCCAGAATTCTTTCCTTTTCCCCCCTCTGTACAAATTTCCCCAGGGGGGGAGAAAGCCATAACTTAGGGCCTAGTTCCTAAGGTTTGGAGGGTGGGGAGGGGACTAACCCCTGGAGATTATGCTACAGCTATGGCTTCTCCCCTACAATTATATTGCCGGGTAGGTAGGAAGGCCCCGGGTAGCTAGATGGCCCATTTAGACCCCCACGCATAAGTTGGTAGGCCGGGCCCCAGGCAGGTTATTTGGTGGGCCAAGAAAGGGTAATAATAGGCCAGGGTGGATAGAAAATGCCCCCAGGTAGATAAGTGGGCCCCCCAGTTAGGTAACTGTAGGTAGATTGGTGGGCCCGGGCTGGGGGAGCCCCGGGCCCCCCTTTAGAAGGCGGGATTAGTCAGGGCCCCTTTTTTTAGTATGCATAGAAAAGGCCCCCTTTAATAGGCGGAGGTAGTCAGGCCCCCCCTTAGTAGTTCTGTAGAAAGGGGCCCCCTTTAGATGTAGGAGGTAGCCGGGGGCCCCTTTTAGATGGTAGGCAGGTAGTCGGGGGCCCCCCCTTTATACTTGGGCGGTATCGGGGGGCCCCCTTTATACTTAGCAGGTAGCCAGGGCCCCCTTTATCATTATTCGGGTAGAAAGGGCCCCCTTTTATACATTAGTCAGGTACCCAACCCCCTTTTTACATTAGACAGGTAGTCGGGCCCCCTTTTTAAACATTAGGCCCTCCTTTAGCATTACCCAGGGCCCCCCTTTAGACCTTAGCCGGGGTCCCTTTAGACTTTACCCGGGGCCCCCTTTAGAAAATTACCCGGGGCCCCACCTTTAGACAAAAAGCAGGGCACCTTTAGAATTAGCCAGGGCCCCCCTTATGACACCCGCCAGGTAGTCAGAGTCCCTTTTTTAAAAAACAAAAAAAGAAAAACTGCTACCACGTTTCCCCCAATCCTACGGGCTCCACCCCACTTCTAGTGGACCCGCTGTGATGTCATGCGCGGCCCCGTAGGCTTAAGGCCTAGTACCTGGTGGGCTTAAGGTTTACCTTAACCTCCCAAAGGTTGTACAGGGAGCGGCGGCGCTTATCTGCTGACAGGCACACCCCCGGGGAATCGAGGACTTAGTCCCCGATCCCAGGCCCCCGCCCCTGAACGCTCGGGACACAGTCCCCAGGCTTTCGTGACAGGATGCAGCGGCCGGGCCCCAGGGAGGACAGCATATCTCCGGGCCCAAGGCTCGGGATTTCGTGGATTCCCCGGTGGGCCATCCAAGCCTGGCTGTCTATGTTTTCCCCAAAGTTGCAAAAACCCCCCCATAAACTAATTCCCAAATTAAATAGCACTTTTTCCTGTGTAAAATCACAAATAAAAAAATCTTGTGCATGATGAAGCCAGCAGACGAGAGCAGTCTGTTTAACAGTACAGAGATGAGCTAAAATGGCGTTCGTAGCAATACAGTGAAATAAATATAAAACGGTCCGTGATTTTAACAGCCAGTGAGAGCCCCACACCTCAGGGGTTGACATTTTTGACACTTCTCTGTGCTCTGCACTGATTGGATGGTGCCAAAACTGCAGAAAGGTGCTAAAACTATTAAAATGGTAAATTTAAACGCCAGTCGAGCTAGAAGTTTTACTCAAAAGAACCTAACAAGCTCGGTTTGCGTTCGAGAAAAACATGAAATTCGACACGAACAGTGGATCAAACAAATCATGGCCCAAAATAGGCCCTGGGCACAGTATTGTGAAAAATCTGGAAAAGAGGTGTAAAGTGTGTTATAAATTTATATGTTTAGGCCCAAAAAGCCCCTGACAAACCCCCACAGAGGGTTTGGGCCGGTGGAACAAAATCCAGGGCTGAGATGTCATTTGAGTTGGGGGAATCTCCTGCAGTTGGTGCCTTAACAGTTTTTTTTTTAGGGGGTTTTTTTGGGTTTTTTCACTTTACCCCAAAAAATTTCGAGGAAAAATGCGGCCCCAAAACAACCAAGATTCAAACACCTTTTAGATCATTTAGACAAGTGAAAGAAGCTGGCTGTATTAAAAAAGGGATTTAAAGTGAGTCGTGTGAAAAGGCTGAAAAAGTGTGGGAACATTAGCTAGTTAAAAAAAGCATAGGTTAAGTAAAGGTATTGAGGACATTTCAGTAGTCATGAGTTCCTAAACAACTTACCGACATTCGTTGCAGGACACCAAAAAACCCACACCTTTTCCCCCGCCTTCAGGGGAAGTTTGCACAATTATGTGCCTGTCCATCCAGGGTGATTTTTTCGCCCCGGTCCTCCGATGCTGCGCTAATTTTTTTTTTGCAAAAGTCTGCGACAATCGTACATCTTTTCTAGATTTCAGGGAAAATGGCCGTTCGCGCCCTGGGCATTCTTTAGCCAGAATGCCCCCCCACAAAACCGACCCTTTTCCCCCAGTGGTAGCCCCTCAGACTGTCGCCCCAAAAAAAGCGATCATGGGTCAAACCTGCATGTAAAATTTAAATTATAAAAATGGGACCCCCTTTTTAAAAATTAAATTTAAACCCTTGTTACCATTTATTTTTTATTTATAATGAACCTAACGGTTTTTTTTCACACAGCACAGTTTTTGGTGCAGTTGGGAAATTTCGCTGTTTTTTCAACCCATTTTTTAAACACCAAATTTTATTTGGTAAATTTGTGGGGAAAAGGTTGTAAAAGACGAGTGAAACCCGCACGGTGGGGATGCACTGAGGGGGCCCCGGGGTTGGGAGATAGTCACAGGCAGGAGAAGAAGCAGGGAGAGTGTGAAAAGGTGTTGTGGGATAGACAAAAAGGGGGGTTGTGTGGGTTTTTGAGAAAGGTCTTAAAGGTGGAAAGGTAAAGAGTGGGTCAGGTGTGGGGTAAAGGAGAGGCGGATATGGGGACCATTGCCCAGCATGGGTGTATGAGGGGGAAAAAAGGGGTTTGATGATTTGGGAGGCCTTGATATATGGCAGGAGGTTCATTTGGGGCTGGTGTGAGTAAAGGAGAAAGATAGTTCGTGGGGTTCCCTTTTGGTTTTACTTCTGGGTTTTTTCTGGATTCTCCAGTTTAAAAGCTAATATGAAAAAGCAACATGTCTTTTCAATATTGTACCCCAAAACTGCAAAAATATAGTTAGGCACCCAACACCAAACAACCCATATTTGAAAAAATTTCTTTCTATGGAGATTTGTTAATGGGATCTGATGCAATGGTGTACCCTCAAAACTGCAAAAATGAACTTTTGGGCACTCAATAAAATTTACACCAAGCAACCACTATTTGAGATAGATTTCTTTTTATGGGAGATTTGTTAAAAATGTCTTATGCGATAGCTGTACCCCAAAACTGCAAGAAATAAAGTTTATGGGCACTCAAATAAAATTTTCACCAAGCAACCACTATTTGAAATAGATTCTTTCTATAGGAGATTTGGTAATGGTGTCATATGGAATAGCTATACCCCCAAAACTGAAAAAATTTAAAATTTTTGTCCCGCTGAGTATGATTATATGAGAGTTAGGCATTATGTGAACTTGAAAGTTTGCCAAATAAAGCTTCTGGGTGTGGGAAAGATGCAGCCAACAATACAAAACTCCCTAATTATTGCTATCTACAGTGTCGGACTGGGGAATCTGGGGCCCACAGAGAAATTGATCTTGGGGGCCCGCTCAGCCGCTCAGACTGTCGCCCAAATAAGCGATCATAGTTGGTCAAAACCTGCATGTAAACATATTAACATTATAAAAATGGGAC
Organism: Phyllomedusa bahiana; assembly: GCA_025379985.1. Classification (NCBI taxonomy): domain Eukaryota; kingdom Metazoa; phylum Chordata; class Amphibia; order Anura; family Hylidae; genus Phyllomedusa; species Phyllomedusa bahiana. Next base: position 4,160 of record JAODAL010052472.1, read on the forward strand.
CCCTTTTAAAGTCTAACTTAACCTTAGTTACCATTTATTTTTTATTATATAATGAATCCTAACGGTGTTTTCACACAGCACAGTTTTGGTGCAGTTGGAATTGCGCGAAATTTTCAACCACATTTTTACCACAATCCAATTTCATTTTGGTAAATTTGTGGGAAACGTAGTTCAATTTAAGTAAATCAATTTCTGTGTTTGAAGTGTGGTGGATTCCAAACACAATAATTGATTACTCTCTTACCTAACATTTTAGGTAATGAAAAGAAGTTTGCTGGTAAGAATGCAATTTAATTTGAGCGTTGAGAAAAATGCACAAAAAAAGCGCCCATGTGAAAGTAAACCATAATAAAGTGTTGGACTGTTTTGAATAAATTGCCTAAGGGGGCTTTCACACCAGCTGCATTTTATTGCATTTTTTATGCATACTTGGATGTAGTTTTTGTGCGAAATGTACAGCATTTAATTGCTGCACCTTTGTGCACTATTAACGCATCAGAAAAAAATGCATCAAAACGCAAAAAAAAATACGCACTATGTGAAAGCACCCTTAAACTTAGTTTGAAACATGCAATCAATTACACTTCAGTCAACCTGGTACATATGGAGTTTGCCAGAAGGTTGCTTTCACAAACCCCCTTTGTGTCACAGGGTTGCCAGGGCACTGAGTTGAAACTGCCATTATTACCCACAAGCTTGGTTCACTTCTCGCAACTGTTGGAAAAGGGATCAATTACTGGTTTGTAATTTCCCTTAACTGCTAACAAGGAATAGCTAAATTACTTGCAAACACTTGCAGAAAATATTTCGACAACTGAAAGAAGCTTTCTAGTAAGCAAGGCCATTTAATTGTAACGCTGTGAAAATTTCCCCAAAGCTGTAATGTGTGAAAGCAGCCTAAAACATGTTGCGCAATCACCAACATTGTCCTGAGCAGCACTGGTGAACTTATGGCAGCGGGCCCGAGGTCGCACTTGGGTCCCTCTCTGCTGGTACACATGCCCGGCGCCCCTTGCTGGGTTCATGTTAAAAAAAGAAATCCGCACTGCCGCGCGTGCAGGGAGGGCCCACACTGCCATACTTTTACATATAGAACAGGCCTTTGCCTTTCTCCTTGTTAAACTACTTGCTTCGGTTTCTGTGACCAGCTCCCAGCCCTCCCCTCTCTATATACAGGTGGGATGCCAGGAGATATGTTTGAAAAATTAAATCAGTGAGGCCCCACCCAGAGAGGTATGGCACCCCAGCGGATAGAAAAAAAAGCCCATTCACCGAGAGGGGAGACTTCGGCACCAGTAACAGTCTAGAAGTATGTGTTTAACCTCAGACCTCAGGGCCTGTATTCTATGTAGAAGTATGGTGCTGTGACGGCCCCCATCTGAGGCCCTGTGTAAGGGGCCCCGCCTGAGGCCCTGTGTGACGGGCCCCCGCCAGACGCCCTGTATGACGGGCCCCCGCCAGAGGCCCTGTGTGACGGGCCCCCGCCTGAGACCCTGTGTGACGGGCCACCGCCTGAGGCCCTGTGTGACAGGCCCCCTGAACCCATATGATGCCCCCCCTCCCCCCAGAACTTATGTGACGGCTCCCCCTGAACTTTTGAGAAGGTCCCTGTAAACGCCCCTCTGAACCCTCGGGAAGTCCCCTGGAATGTGGTCTGTGCCACCCGCTGAGTCCCTGTGATGGGGCCCCCACTGAGCCTCTGTGACAGGCCCCCCACTGAGCCCCTGTAAAGGCCTGCAAGATGTGTATGGGTACCCTGGCAAGGCCCCTCGAGACGTGTGGGGCTTTTAGCAAGGCCTCTGAAATACATTCTTAGTTTCAGGGATGGGCCCTTTCCCCCCACAAGTCAAGGGCTTGCAAGAGCCCTGCATCACTACTAAAGGCAGTGAGACCCTACCTTGTGGGTGGAAGGGCCCACCCCACAACTAAGAACGTATACCTAGAACAGGCTTTAGTCCGGTCTTTAAAATTAAAACATAATTTTCTGGTGGGACTGGACCCTGCACGGTGAGCGGGAGGAGTTACTGGGGGCCCTATATACCTACCTGCAGGAGCGGGACCTACCTACCTAACTAACAGGGAACCATAGAGGTAATTATTTAGGGCACTATAGATGGGGAGTTTGTACATAGAGGTAGAGGGGGCACAGTTAAGAAGATTGATAGAAAAGTGAGGAGTCTCCGGTGTTTGTGTTTTAAATTCTGCAGAGATGAGTGGTATCTGGGAGAAGTCATCATGGCGGTCTGGACAAAATGGAGAAGAGAAGGGAAAGGGAACAGCTCCTCAGACAAAATGACACCTGTGAGTCACTTAATGTAACTAAATTGCCTGCTGAGCACCTGTATACAGTTGTATCAACCACTATATGGTCACTGTATGGTGGAAATATTGCCATCACATCCCTCTTATTAACTGTTCTGCGGCCCCGCCTCCTGACAACACTTCCCTGCTTTGCGCCGACTTTGTCTGCACTTTGCGATAAATAAGGAAATTTTCAGTTGTAGTTTGGGCACTCGGTCTCGAAAAGGTTCGCCATCACTGTACTAGAGCAAACAATACTTGCATTTGAAATATTTCAAAAGGTAATGTTGCCTCTGTAGAAATCAATATCTAAGGCATGTTATTAACACATTTCTGGATAGGTCCAACACACAAAACTAGCCAGACAAGACAATTTAAAAACCTTAAGTGCCCTGGTTTTACAACGGTGCCTGAACCAGAATCCGCTTCTCACTTGCGGCGAAGTTCCTTTTCTTGCTGCGCAAGTTCACTTCTGATTCTGAAGACACAACGGAGGATGGCAAGAGGGCAGCAGATGGTACAGCTGTAGCGCAAGGTTGTGGCCTGCTCTGGAGACCAGATGGTCCGGGCAGACTCTCTGGCAAGTTCATTGTCTCCAAAGTGTCCGCCTGGGGACAGTGAAGCACAGAGATACGCAGCATTAACCGTAATAAGGCAGGGAGTAACTCAGGTGGGACAGCAACCTGAGCCAGCTCTGAACTACCCTGACCTGTCATCAATTAGCAGGGCAGCTTTCTTGGGGCCCCACCTTTATAGTTTCCTTAGGCGCATATGATGGGTTAGACTATGAGCCACATTTGGATCGCTGAGCCAAGAGTGGCTAGTGACATATGGAGTCAAAGCACCAGTATCCGCCTAGTTTTGCATCATGGAGGCGCAACTTTGTAGACGCTTAACCCTGAGTGGCTGGCGACATTTATGGAGCACGGAGAATATTATCTGCCTAGTTGGGCTGCAGAGAGGCGCAACTTTGTAGGCACATAAACCTGAGTGGCTGGCGACATTAAAAGAGCAAGGAGAATATTATCCGCTTAGTTGGGCTGCAGGGAGGCGAAACTTTGTAGGCACATAACCCAAAGTAGCTGACAACATTTATGAAGCACAGCAAATATTATCCGCCTAGTTGGGCTGCAGAGAGGCGCAACTTTGTGGCCGCATAACCCAGAGTGGATGGCAACATTATTGAGGCTGGAGAATATTTTCCACCTAGGCTCCCAGGAGGCGCACAGTGAAGCACTGTAAGTTGAGTAAGTACTAGTACTAGAACCCGGTCTCCTGGGCTGAATTGCCTAAGCCGGGCCGACCTGTTGTACACCCTGGATTGCGCCTCCTGAGCCTGTAGAAGATGGTCCTTCACGATGGGCATCACCTGGGCTATCCTTTTTTGCATGTGTGCAACATGCTCTATTACACTTTTAAAAGGAGTAAACCTCTCTCTTCCCGGTCTCTTTTGCAATATCCAGCAACCCCCGGGGATGTCTGCCATACAATAATTCAAACGGAGAAAACCCTGTAGAGGCTTGGGGTACTTCTCTGATAGAAAACAGAAGGTATGTGTCACGGATGCCCCTGCGACCCTCGTACCGGGTCGCAGGCACATCCGTGCCCCAACACCGAGCGGCGCCCCTTCCCGCACGTCGGGTTCGGGGTCCGCTCACCCCCCTGTCTCGGCCGGTGTTCAATTACCCGGCCACACTCCTGCTCAGCCTGTCTCTGTCCCGCGGTGCGCGCGGCCCCGCTCCCTAGGGCGCGCGCGCGCCAGCAGTGTGAAATTTAAAGGGACAGTGTGCCGGTAATTGGTCATTGCCGGGCACTGTTCCTATTTTAGTCCAGCCTCTTCCTGGCAGCCTTGCCGGATCCTTAGTGTGTATACCTCTGGAGAAAGCGTTCCATAAGTCTTGTCTGTCTAGTCTACCGTGTACCGAACTATCTGCCTACGGTTACCGACTATGAACCGTGCCGCCTGTCCTGACCTTCTGCCTGTCCCCGACTACGAGCCTGCCTAACGAGTCTGTACCTCGCCTACCCTTGGCCGCCACCGCACGCAAGTCCTGCCCGTGGAAGCAACCTGGTAGACTGCCGCCGCAGCAAGTCCATCCAGCTTTCCGGCTGGCTCTGGTGAATCCCGGGACCTACTTCGATTCCGCACCCTGGCGTGGGCTTCCACCATCGCTTGCGGTGGTCCAGCGGATGCACTACCAGACCGTTACAGTATGGCAGCAAACATTTCCACTCCTGGCCATCCTTTTCTACTACTTTTTTTAGCATGGCCTTTAGGGTCTTATTAAAGCGCTCTACAAGGCCATCTGTTTGAGGGTGATAGACTGACGTGCGGAGATGGGAGATCTTTAACGCCTTACAGAGATCTTGCATAACCCTTGACATGAATGGGATTCCCTGGTCTGTGAGAATCTCCTTGGATAACCCAGTTCTTGAAAAAATATGAACCAGCTCCCGGGCAATTATTTTAGAGGAGGTATTTCTGAGGGGCACTGCCTCAGGGTACCGGGTGCCGTAGTCCACTATGACTAGGATATATTGGTTCCCCCTAGCGGATTTTACCAAGGGCCCAACCAAGTCCATGGCTATCCTATCAAAAGGGACTTCAATAATAGGCAGTGGCACCAAGGGACTGCTGAAGTTGGCCACTGAGGAGTTTACCTGACATACCAGACAGGACAGTAGTCCCGAATTTCCCGATAACACCCTGGCCAATAAAACCTCTGCAGAACTCTCTCCAGGGTCTTGTCTGCCCCCAGGTGCCCCCCCAGCACATGGGAATGCGCGAGCTCTAATACCATCCAGCTCTTCCCTGACTCTGGTCACATGGTACAAGAGGTTCCCATTCATGGCAAAGTGGGGATACCTCTCATCTGCCCCTGGCTCTTGCGGTACCCCATTAAGCACCACCACATTATTTAGGGCTCCTCTTAAGGTCTCATCTTGTAGTTGGGCCTTCCCGAAATTCCCCCCCAAAGACACCTCAAGTCAGGAACAGTTCCCCACTGTGACTCCCCTCATTTTTTCCCTCTCATGACTGACAGAGGAAATCAGGACTACCACCGGCTACACAAAAGGGTTGTCCTTAGCCTCCAGATGGTTTAAATGGTCCCCCCCGCCCCTTTAACCCCCCCAAGGTCCCAGAACGGGGGGACAATCTCGGCCAACAATCATTTCATGCTTTAGCCTGAAAAATCCCCACCCTGGTGATACCATACCCACATGATCTTAATGGCCGGGCCACTGGGTAAACCTTGGTAACCCCATGGATAATGGACCCCCCAAGGGTTTTTTTCCCAAAATTAAACATGGGGGATGGGCCACCATGGGGGTGACCAAAGCCCCCTGAGTCCAGGATCCAGTTATGTCAGTATTATTGACCCGACGAGGGGGGGGAGGGATCCCCCCCCCACGTTAAAAGCGCCACAGGCGACTGTGAAAAAAGGGAGATCGCCCCCCTACAGAAAAACCCACTGGTTCTGAGCTAGGGGACACCGGGGGCCCCCCCATATGACCCGGACATAACCTCCGCAGAGGATCCCCTGGTGACTTTTCCCCCGATGGGCTCTGGCATCTTTTGATCTTGGAGCCCCCCCGGATTTTTTGGGCCCCTTTCTCTGCCCTGAATCACTTAATACCCAAAATGGAGAAGTGATTTCCCCTGGGGTCAGTATAGATTTCCCCCACTACGGTATCTCTAAACCAGGCCCACTAGGTCAGCGGCATTCGGGGAATTTCCCCCGTACAATTCAGCACTGCAGGGGCCTGGGGAGGGAAATGCTTAAATGGGCCCATTACAACCGCTTGATCATTTGCCGGGTGTACAGCCCACCGGCTGCACCCCATTTTTTGGACATAGTGCAGGGGGTAAAAACATCTAAACCGGGCGGGTTTTTTTCCCCCCTATAGCCCAAATGATGCACTCTCGGGGCCAAACATCCTTTCCCCCCAGACATGCAAGGACCCGGGCCCCACTTTGGTTTTCCCGGCATCTTCAGCATAGATATGAAAAACCCTTCTGGGGTTCACCGCTGAAAAGGGAGCCAAAACTTCACCCCAACTGCTCTTTAGCCACCCCCTCTCATTGCTCAAAAACTGCGGGAAGGGTTTCCCCACGTATCCTCTGGGGTCTCTTCGCAGGGCTTCCCTTACCTTACTGTCCGCTGGCCCATCCTGGCAAGGGGAGGGGTCTTTTGATCGGATGGCTTCTGCAAGTGGGCCCATTGTTTAATCGGGATTGGTTTGTTCCTGTTGCCAAACCCTACAGATCGCATGACCTGCTCTGCGTGTGTTAATACAAAAGGTTTTCACCATCTCCCCCATTGCTACAGTCTGTGTTCTGATCTGAGTTTGCGCCTTAACCAGGACATATAACGGTCTCTGCAGGCTAGCCCTTTGCATCCCCCCCAATTGTGGGATTAGCCCCCAAAAGGGCAGCCTTAATAGAAAAGCAGCAGCAAATGGTGTAATTAAACGAATACTTTATTTTCCTCCAAAGTTGAACAAAAAAAACCCCCAAAACTTAACACGGGCTTACTTCAGTAGGCACAAATGTTTGCAGACTCAAACCCACCAAGGGGTTTAGGATGCACAATCACCCCGATGCCCACCAGGGCTCTACCTTCCCCTCATGGGTAAGAAAAGGCCCCCCTTCTAAAGATTCCCCCGTTTGTCTCAGACATCCAAAAAACCCGCTCCGCCCCACGGGAAACTTGCAGGATTTGGGCACCACCCCCCCCCAGCTCATCTGACCTACCGTTTAAATAGATGATAAAACTTTTGGGGCCCGGGAAAAAGTGGGAGCCCCCTCCTACCCACTCTTTGACCGCCCCCAGAAAAGCCCATCCGGATAACTGCTATCACAATTATACTACAATCCCAGGATGTCACCGCCTAAAAGCGTCGACAATACATACGGGGCTTCCTCAATGATACCAGCATAATGGTGACACATATCTCCCATCAATGACTGCCCCCTTGCGCCCCCTTACGCACACATAAAATCTTTGACACAGCTTAACTTTTGGATTTGGTAGTTGGGGGTGGGCACATTATTTTAAGGGCTGTGCTTTTAAAAAAACCACAGTTTTGAACAAAGGTGAACACTAAAATGACACACAAACAAATTTAAAACCCGGGGGACCAGGCCCGGCCCCATTAAACATTAACATTTCGCACATAAAAAAAAAATGATTGAAGGCCTAAACGGTCAACAACCAAATTCAAAAAAAAAAAACAGGTGAGGGAAATTTGGGGAGAGGAGCTGACACCTCTGAAATCCCAAAAATGTGCCATAAATGTGCACCGCAAAAGGAAGAAGACCCCCGGGAATCCTTGTCCCCCTAGGGTTTTGGCGGTCAAAACAAAATCTGGACCCAACTAATCAAATTCTCCACAAACCCAGAGGACCATATCACCCCAACCGAGTTTTTTTAAAAATTGCTGGATTCCCAACTCATTGCGGTCTTTAAACTGCACCCATTCCGTTTTTCCCACCACTGACTGGGTTTTTACCTTTAACGAAAATCCTACCATCCCCAAAATACAAGGGGACTGCCCGATGCCAAAACATCACCGATGTGTCCCAAATTTCCGGTTTTAAAACCCATGACTCATTTTCCGAAATAGCACTTGTTTTGCCCAAATAATAATGGCACCACCCCCGGGGGATTTTTTTTGATACTAAATGCATTTTGGATAACTGTTGATTAAAATTTATTTTTAGCTTTAACATGACTAGGTTTTTCCCAAATATTAATACTTCATTTAAATGCTTAGGTGACAAAGGGTTTTTTGGGTGACCCCTGACTTACAGCCAAAAAGAAGAAAAAGGGAAAAAAAATACAATGCTGCCCAATGTTTTTAAAACCCGCAAGATATCGAGAGGGTCTTTGAAGTTTTTAAGAAAAAATTTAGAGCCCCGTGACAAAAGGGGGCCCTTTCCTTTAAACCCAAAATGGTCCCGGAAATCTTTATTGCCTTGCGTCCGCACAACCAGGATTGCACATAAGCTACCATTACCAAAAACTGAATGTGGAGGAAGCCCCCGAGATGATTGGGCCCCAAAACGCCCCTGCACACTTCGAGGGGGGGAGGAAATACAGCGAAAAAAATTTACTACTTTTAGTCATATATATTAGTCCCCCGTTTGATGATGTGCTCCATATATTGGGAAATAAAATTTTCCCTCCCCAAAATACTTCCCTAATTTTAATTGTCTTGTATTTAAAATATAATAAGATTGGTTTCGTTCCCCCTTTTTTACCTAAACATTTATATCGCCCTCCCCCTTGGTAATCATAATGATTTGAATCTATAACAGTAGACTAGACTATAAATTAATACTGGTTAAATATTTCAATATCCCATATTATATATCCCTGAGCAGCAACTGTGATTGTTGGATCCAAAACAGTCAATTTTCGCATGTATCTTGATGCATAACCCGGGGTGCTTTTTGCGCCTTTGCGCGGGCGCGATCTGGCCCCCCTTTTGCACGGTTTTTTCGTTTCCCTTTTGCGCATGCGCGATATGGCCGCGAGAATATGGTCGTTCCGTGAGCCCGTTATTTTTTTCAGCGCATTTCGGGGATCGCATATTTTTTACCGGACGTTGCAGTGTGAGACCGTTTGTAGTATCTAGCGATCACTATTCTTTAGGGGAAACTGTATTAAGGTAGGGGTGTATTTTAAATCATAGATTTGGGATCATTTTTTAATTTGTGCATCTTTACCTAAGTCCAGGAACTTTAGAGATAGGTGGGAGGGGGCTTAATGATACTTTCCGGGTTTTGCCAGGTATTTAGTGGAGCAATTTTTAAAAAGGGTGAATGAAAAAGGGGGGTTCAAAAAAACATCTTTAAATACCCATATCTTTTGAAACCCATTGACCCTAATCCAAAAAACCCCTGATGAAACCCCCAATGAAGAGGGGGAAACGGTCGGCAGGGATGGAGCAATTGGTCTATGCGGGCAGTAAGATAAATGTGATATGATTAATTACTGCTGGGAATACCCATTGTAAATTGTGGGAAATGCTTCTTATATCAAGAAGGGGAGTGGGCGGGGAATTTTCGTCTAGAAGGGGAGTAGGCATAAATTATATGGTTATTTATCTGTTAGGCAATAAACCCATCTTTTATTTGATACGCCCCTTTTTTACAAAAAAGGGTTGGTTTTTGACGTTGATGTGCTTTTTTAAGGGCTTAAAGTTTTTAAAAATTTTTTGGCATCCATGCTTAACGGGGGTAGCGGGTTTTAAAAAGGGATGGGCCCACTGGGCCAAGCCGGGCTTCTCCGAGGGGGCGAACCCAAGTGGCCATGGGGATGGGATCTTCCAGAGCCCTTTTTTGGTAAAATTAATGACCCCAACAGCCCCCCAGTCGCCATCCCCAAACACCCCGGGAGCGAGAAAAGGGGCCAAAATGCCAAGGCTAGGCACCCAAAAAATAGAAAAAGAGACAAACAGACAAGAAGAAAATTTGCAGGTACAGAACAAACAGACAGAAAGGACTAAAAGGATGCCAAACAGGAAAGTTAAACAAAGCCAAGGTAAAAAACGAGACTGGAAACAACACCCGAACAAGATCAAGACTAAGGGTAGGGCTCAGGCAAGGGGGAAAAAGGGATGAACCCGGCACAAACACAGGCAGAGAAAAAGGGAAGGAAACTCACAGACATGAAACAGGGCAGCAAAACAAGCTAGGAACTAAGGCATTAACAGGCAAAGAAGCCACAACAAAGTGCAGAAGACCATGAAAACAACATGGAGACTAACCAAAAATAGAGGATACCACAAGGACACAAACAAGAAGCAAGACACAGCACAACAGACTACCCCAAGAGACAACATACACAACAACAAAAAGAATCAGCAGGGTGTGAGGAAAGCGGGTTATAAAACCCCCCCGGTGGAAGGGGATTGGCAGAGAACCCCCCCCCTGCTGCACACTGGAATAAAGGAAGGGAAGATGTGGCCACCGCCCCTTAGAGCTACAAGGGAATAGGGGAGCGTAAAAATGGGGGAGCACTGCCACAAGAAAAGCCCCAACAATCACAGGTGATAGTGTTGAGCGATTACGTTTACCACGTATCGTCCCATGGGCGATTTCGACCATCATCGACCAAAAGTCGTTAGTGGGGGGGTCATTAGAGCGATGACCCTTAAATCTATGGGGAACAACAACACCGTCATTTTTAAAACCCAAACGGGTGGAGAGCGGGAAATTTAAAATCACAACATCAAATGGTACGTGCTACACTTAGGAACACATTAGGTTTTAAAAACCACAGAAAAAAAATCACCCAAAACCTTCACTATCCCCGTCTTTTACCACACATGACCCTTAAACCTATCACCCACAAAAAAAAAAAAATGCAGAAGGGGTAAAGATTTTAAACCCTCATTTTACTTTAACGGACATTGAATTCCCTGTCCTGGGAAAGCAGCAGAAGCCCCCAAAAACCCGCATACCCCCAATTAAAAAGGGGGAAAAAGGGTTCCTTTCAACCACCCTTTTATTGAACTGGACATTGGCTTAAAAATGTCCGGGCCACAGCCCTGACCCCAAACCTGCATGACCCCCGATTCCCAAAAATGGGCCCCAAAAAGGGTTTTCAACCCCCATTTTAGTTTCACGACAACACTGTCCCCCTTCCTGGTAGCGGCCCCCCGAGATGCGGACCTTGACTCCTTTTGGAAAACTGGGGGGGTTTTACGCTCCTGTTTTCCCCCCAGGTTGCCCTTTTCTTGGCATTCTTTTTCTTATTTTACTCAACTGCCTGGAGGAAATGTCTTCTGTACCTTTTTTTCACTGTCCTCGCTGCATACTCCATTTCCTCTGAATAACCTACATCGTTCAAGTTTTCCTGTACCTCCCTTTGTACAATTCAGAGGAATTTTTTACTCACTAATTTTGTCCATGCAAGTTTTTTAGTAGTTTAAATAATTCTAGAAAACACATTTTTAAAATAGGTGGAAATCCCACCATGGTCTTTTGTTTCTCTTATTTAATTGTAATTAAATGGGTATTGTCTCAATACAGGGATTTGATAGCTATGTTAAAGATCATTAGCAAAACAAGTCATTTTGCAATATGGTGTCCATAACAAGTGTCCACCTATTCAGTTTCTGACATCACCATCACCCTTGAGCCACTCTTGACAATTGTGAATAACAAATGTCTGTTAGAACAACAATTTTTTTTTTATAAAAGGACCGTGTAGTATTAGCTGCCATTTCAAAGGCAGCATGACCCAAAAAATATAAATATGACTTCTCAGCCACTCTTAAAATTGTGAGGGAGGAAATGGCCACTTACCAGCCACATTTACTGTTCCAAAGGACCATGATATTGTTGTATCTCACAGCTAGATGACCCCAAAAATTTTAAATATATATACATTCTCCGAGCCACTATTAAAAATTGTGAGGGAAAATGCCACTTAAAACCACATTTTCTGTTTCCAAAGGACCATAATCTATTAGCTGTATCCTCACAGCAACAATGAAACTCAAAACCATTGCAATGCGAAAACTTCTAAAGATAAGTGAGTAAATGGAATACGTGGTTTTGTCATGAACCTTGCTGTGCTTTACAGGTCTCCTCACAGCAAAACCAGCCAAAAATGAACAGTTGGGAAAAAGAGAATAAAAATTGCAGTAAGAAATTATCATATTAAAAAAAACTTTTCAGAGGACATTACTGTTGAAGAGGAATGTGAAGTAGACCGCACTAATCGGTGACCTCGGCAATTGGGGCCACAACAATCATCCAGAGATCCATGCTGATTCGAATCTTTGATGAAAGTCAAAAAACGATCCATTCATTATCAGTGAAAGGCCGATGCGTTTTTGTTCTGTAATGACTCCTCCAGCTGTGCTGAAGGTCCGCTCATAAATGAGCGCGTTCTGGCAGGACAACACCCTCTATGGCGTTTGCGAGCCAGCTCGTGGCCATACGTCCATTTAGGATACCCAGAATCTAATTGGTCCGAACACATACAAAAACATCGGTGTGAGACGCAGATTAGTCGTGCACCATGATCGTTAAGCTGAACTCTGTGTGTTGTGGATGTGTGCCCAGCATTGCATGCGTTGGTGAGGTGGGTAAATAAAATTGCCAAGGTCCCCCCCACCCAAAAGGCTTTCAGCCCGACCTTGCCATCTGCTGCTCGCTGCTGTACGGCTACTTGGCACACTACGTGCTTGTCACGTCGCTGAATGTGTTCCACCATGACATTTGGTGGGAACGTGAGCAACGCAACAGATGTCTCCAGTGATCAATCAGCCAAGGTCTCCATTTCCTGCATTTTACTCTCTATTTGGGTGGTGGAAGGAAAGTGCTGAGTTTGTTTTTGTACCCAGGGGATCCAGGAGGGGGCCACCCAGTAACTGTTGTTCATTTTGATGGCCTTAATGCGAGATCCTGTTGGAGGAAATAGGAGTCAACCAAGCACTCATGTGAGAGAATGGAGCCTTGATTTATCCCAAGCCTCGGGTCGCGGGGCACTATCAAACTGATCTTCTCTCATCTTCGTCCTCGCGCCTCAAATTTACGCGCCACCTCTTTCCAAGGCAGGGACATGCGGAAACGTCGGTGTCTAGGAATACCTCCTCCTCCTCTCCGCTGCCTCCGGCACTGCTCAACACAGCCCTGACTTGCCTTAGATGAAGCACCCTGAGAAGCTGATGCGGCCACCTTGCACTAGCCTCTGGACCCCGACCCACTGCCTAATGAAGACCGACTGAAAATTGTGAAACTGTCGGTCCTTGTGGATTTGACGAGAGAAAGGCTTCCGTGTCCCGCATCTGTGTCCCGTCTCCCTCCTCCGTCGCTCGGCGGACTCTGTTGTTTCAGAGTGTCCAACGATGTTCCAGAACAAAGATCACCACAATGCTCATGCGACAAGGGCATTGTCCGCACTTGACCATTTTGGTGGCTTCTTTAAAACTGGCAAGGATGGTGCAGAGTCTCTTTCACCTGCCGCCAACTCTCCGGTGTCTCAACACCCCGAGGTCCGCACCGCTGCTTGTCAGGCCATGTGTCCACATCTCACTGCGTAACGCATTGTCCTGCTGCCACAATACGCTGGAGCATGTGGAGGGTGGAATGCCATCTTGTTTGCCACCACGTCAACAATGAGACGTAGACGGTGAGGCCGAGCTGTACGCTGCAACGCAGCCAGGCGGGATAAGCAGCGTAGCGAACGGCGGAAGTGTGAGCTCAGACCTCGAGCCTTCCTCAGCATCAAGTCCAGACGGGTAGGGCTTTAGAAATTTCTGGACGACGAGGTTCATGAGTGGTGCCATGCAAGGGATGAGCTCAGACCTACCGATCTTAGGGCGGCCAGGAGTTTTCGGACCGTTATCGCACATGCCACCTTCCTGGCACAGGTTCTTGTCACCTAGCCAGCTGCTCTGTCTCATTTCTGACCTGTGTGATGAACGGTCTCCAAGACGACTTAATTTCACAACACAGCCAGATTTCTCTGGCACATGATGCTCACCCAGTGGGAACCTTGGGGGAAAAGAACCCTGCACCATCCCTGCACTTTTGAAGAGCCGTTCGCCTGAGCCTGAGAGCTACCGTATAAAACCAGAGACATCCACCCCACTCACTCAGTGAGCTGTCACAGAGATATAGCGCCTGTGGCCGTGCTTACTAGTCCAATGGTAATCAGTGGTCAATGGACTTTGCCGGACACAGATGCCAGACCAAACGCTCTTGGAAATTTTAGATGACACGTGGCTGGCCCATGGCAGGGAAACGGCTTTCTGAAAGAGAAGTGCCTGCTCGGCATCAGTTATTGTGGCAAGGGCAAGGGCATAAGTGGCGGAACCCATCTGGTCCACCAGACGGAAAGGCAACATTTCCAATGCCAAAAACCTGGCAATGCCGACATTCAGGCTTTGGCTTTGGGTATGGTTTGGTTTAAAGTGTTTCTTCTGTTCCAAACCTGGTAAGACAGAAGCTGGCTGCTAAAACTTGGCCGGCTGTAAGACGTGCAGGTCGTCAAGCTGGTGGAAGGAGAAGGAGTAGGATGGGTCTCTGGTGGTGCTGGTACTCGGGCGACGGCGGAGGCTGAAGCAGAGGCTGATCCTTGATCATGAACTCTGAGAGACATGGGCATCTGAGTGAACGCTTTGGTTGTGGCGGAGGAGGAGGAGGTGAGACAGAGCGTGTTACAGTGGTTGGAAGTCCCGGTATCGTGGTGGCCTTTTTTTCGCCAAGTGTTTCCCTCATTTCACCTCATCATTTCGCTGCAATGTGACTAGAACATGTTTTGGTTGGTTTAAACACCTAAGATTCTTCCCTCTACTGATGCGTTTATGGGCAAAGGCGGCATATGACATCGCTTGGTGAATCTGAGGCTTGCTCGAAAAAGGGCCCAGACTTTTCGACGCGATAAGCGATGAGCGAGGGTTTTCCGCTGATCGTGGCTGGCGGAATAATCTCAGCGACTTGGTGTGACCGCACTCTATCTACTCCCCTTTTTGAAGCGTAACCCCACCTGATGCTACCCGTCAACCGTCTTCCTCCTTTCCAGTGATGAAGCGATCCGCAAGGCAAATTCTGCTGAAAAGACCACGTGATTCCGCAATGTTCGTCATCACCACATCAACACAGTGACTTCCTCGTCCTGACCTTCAGCATCCCCCTGGAGCGCAGGCTACAAGCAACAGGCACTACAAGGCGTTGCCGACCGCCCGGGATCTTTGCCGTTTGACCGGCTTCCTTCCCCTCCTCTGATGGCATCAGCAATTGGGTGTCAAGCAGACAAAATCATCCTCATTTAGGCCTCTTGACTTTATGAAATGCCTTCTGACCCTCCAACCGCATTTTGTCATCCAAAGAGGTCTTCCAGAAAATGGATTATCCACAGTGGTGGTACACGAGTTGACATTGGCTGCCTTTTTACTTCATGTTGGACGGATGCTGACGATATGATGACGACATTTGTGGCTCCCTGGACTGGGAGGACGAGAGGTAAGACTGCTGGATAGGTTGCCATTAACCACTGAAGAACAGATTGGCGACTGCTGTATTGTTACTGAGATTCACAGGGTCACCGACCCAGCAATGACAGGCCTGACAGTCCTGCAACCGAAGAATCCGCAGGCTGCGTGTTGTCGCCAGCACTGGAAGGAGCACCTTCACTCGTCCCTCTACCTTCCGTCCTACAACCCCTCTTTGCTCGCTTACCACCTGCATTTCGCATCCATGTTCAGAAAGATAAAAAATTGTAAAAGGTATGGAAAGTTTTTGACAGTCTCTTATGAAAGACGGCAAATCACAGCTATTCTTAAATCCCCCACTAATTTCCAACAGCCAACTAGGATTAGAAACAGAATTGTTTTCTATCGAATAACCTGTGAAATGTGGTCTGGTGGTAAAGAAACGTAAGCAAAATCAACAGTGTTCTTTCCATCATTCCCCATGGATTTACAACTGCCCCCATAGGACTAAGGAATTGATAGTTTTCAAACAACTATCATCACAATAGCGCTATCTGCGCCCAACAGAGATTCCACCGAGCGCAAATACAACTATCAATAGTTACATGGATGAGAAAATTTGCATTTTTTGCCAGCAAATGACACACTAAGAACAGTTACTACAAAATTTTCTTGTATCCAAATTAAGTACAAGTTGGCTCTTTGGAAAAAACAGTGCCGCACCAAGTGCAAGTACAGCTATTTTTCAAAGTTATACAGAGAAGAAATGTGTGTTTTGCACCAATTTAAATTACACCAACAGTTTACTACAAAATTTCTGTATCCAAATTTAAAGTAATAAGGTGCTCTTTGAAAAAAACAGGGGCGCACAAAATAAAAGGTTCAATTTCACCTAAGGGGGGTTTTGGGCCCCAAAAAGGGGAAAAAAAAAATGCCATTTTCAATGCGGGTTAAAAAGGAGTCTGGCTGAAAAATTGCACCCCCCTTTCCAAACCCCTGTCTGTCCGTCCGGCCCCCCCCCCCCACCACCGCTCGGGTGGACAGCGTAATGCTTTTTTTAAAATTTCTGTGTCTAACAAAATAAAAATAAAAATTCTCTAATCTCCTTATTCTATGTTCACAGCTAAAGCATAGTTGTTGTATGAAAAAGAGAAGAATGGTCTCTGAGTGAGCTGTATGAAAGACAGCAGCCCGTTTCCCTTAGTTTTAGACACGAAAGACTGATGCGAACAGGAAACCCCTTTTCTTGCAAACGGGGTTTTGTGTGTTTTTTCCCAATGAAAACCATACACATCACAGTCTGACGTCAACACCAGCTCCCCTGCTCTATGCTCAATGTTTTGCTGCCGCCAAAAGAAGGAAGCATGAAAATGGCGCATGTTAGATTACCTGCGGTGCCTAAATATCGCGTGATGGGAAATTCCCCGATCACCAAAAAAATCGTGCGATTTCAACTTTGTCGATTATCATCGCGCATCCCCCAGTAGAATTTCAGGTTAAACCGTGTCAAGGGCCTCATTTTGTTACAAGTCAAACCAAAAATTAAAAGAAAATTTATTAGTTTGCATGCTTTCATATCTGAAAGTAGGACCTTTTTCTCCAATTTGTTATGATAATACATCCAGAAAAGTGTGTTCAAGTTTTTTTTCCAGCTTTTCAGCTGAATGACATTCCCAGCAAACAGTCCAGATCTCAATCTTAATATGCATGGTGAAAGTCAAAAGGACATGGTCTATGACGAGACTTTACCCTGCACAGTTGATCTGTCACCCACTCTTCAAGAAAGTTGTAAACACTTTGATGTAGAATATTGCTTATTTTTAGTGACAGTCAAGTGTCAAGGAATCCAAGTCATCATAGAGCCCAATGGGAAGGAACAAAGTGCAGATTGGAATTTTGTTTTGTTGTTAATTCAATTTTTTTCCAGAATTGGAAAAACCAATGCTATTATTTGAAATCATTTCCATGCCAGAGGATTGTATTGAGTCATGTCTGTGAAAAAAAAATCAGAGTGACCATCCTCCAACTGTGGTGAGTCCATATTTTTTTCCATTTGTGTAAATGGTAAACATTTTACTGGATTACAACAGCTTTCACTATAACAAAAAGACTTGGCAAGACTCACTCATGTGTATACTATATAGCCGCAAACAAGCCTGTGGCTCCTGATGCCTCTGCACACGGATCCCCACCGGCCACTGCAGTAAAGATTCCAAAAGTGCTCTGAAGTCAGAGTAAAGCTGATCCGGCGGTATGTGTCAGCAAGTGCTTTATTGAAAACTGCTCAGCGCAGACAGAGGATAAAGTGTGTGCAGCCGTAGCTTACGCGTTTCAGCTTCATCTGAAGCCTTGTTCACAGCAAAGAATACTAAAAACATACTGGTATTTAAACCCTTTTAAAACCCATGGGAGGGAACTTCCTGTCTACATCTCCCAGATTAAATGTTAACCCTTACTGGACTATACACAAAAAAGAGGGAAACAACATATATGTAATTTCCATGTGGCAATAGTCTCACTATGTTTCCCATTTCTGTGTATATAGTCTAGTAGGGGTTAACTTTTAATCTTGGAGATGTAGACAGGAACTTCCCTTCCATAAGCTTTAACAGGGTTAAAGCCGCGCGTCTGAAAAGTATTTTTTATTAAATATTTAATTTTTTTTTTGTATTTTTTTTTACACTTTTTATGTTTTTTACTTTTTTTAAAAAATCCCATGAAGGGAGAACTGTGTTCCTTTTTTTTTTAACACTTGGTAATGTATTAGAATATTCATATATGCTAATACATTATAATCTGCATCAGTATGACACAGGAAGGGAAGATCTCTCCTTAGGGATTTCACCGAACGAACGCTGCTTAGAGTTTTGTTTGCCTTTCGCCGCTACTGTAGCATCTGACTATCACAAGGCATTATGGGAAAGGGCATGGGAAGCACACAGCCGCCCTATGTTGTGGTTGTAAACAAACCTCATCAATTTTGCTTTTGCCACGTAGTCATTGAGTAAAGCAAAAGGATTTTTAGCCAAAGCCCCCCCCCCCCCCCCCCCCCCCAACAGACACGCTGTTTTGGGATTTTTGTCCTCTTCAGTGCAGAGAGAGAAAATACTGGTGGCTGTGTGGGAGGATCGGGTAGTCAGGAAGGGAAGACTTTCCCTTGGGAGGCACCCCAACCCGGGGCGGTTGTAGAGTTTTGTTTGCCTTTTGCCCCTTTCTTAGCTTGATTCACAGGGTATGAAAGGCATGATCCGGGCGCCAAGGTTGCCTGATCACTGGTTTCTTTCCAGACAGCCTGGGGCCCCTCTAGGCCCCCGGGCTGATGTGTGCCTTCCCCCGGCTCGTGGGTCCGGGTGTCCCGTTTCCCCCAAAGTGCAGGGAAACCCTTTGATTGCGCTGCGGTGATGAACTGTGGCAATCAAAGGGTTAAAGCACTGGGGAGCAGAGGTTTTCCCTGCTCCCAGATGCTTGTAGGAACAATGTAGATCTTAAATAGCTTAAATATCACCTGGCATTTCCCATGGTAGTTTTCGCTTGGTCGTGTTGCTCGGACGTCAGTCCCCAGTTGCAGGACAAGTTCAGTAAGCAAAATGGTTCCTAAAAAATCCGGCAGTAACGGCAGCGTAAAATCTTTGTATACTTTATTGAAATATAAATGTGCAGAGGGTAGTAAAAATAACCAACATGTTTGCCCTGTAGTACAGCTCTGTTCTCAGCACTGCTGCGGCGCCAAGCGGCGCAAGCTCCGATGTCAGTAGTGACGCCAAAAGACGTTCGCTGCAGATGAACGACCTGCACCAGCCGACGCCAAAAGACGGTGGGCGGTCGTTAAGAAGTTAAATACCAGTATGTTTGTATTATTCTTTGCTGTGAATAAAGCTTCAGATGAAGCAGAAACGCGTAAGCTAAGGCTACATGCAACTTTTCTCCTCCGTCTGCGATGAGCATTTTTCAATAAAGCATTTGCTGATACATCTTTTGTGCAGAGCCATCAGCAGCCACAGGCTCGTTTGCGGCTATATAGTATTCACGTGGGTGAGTCTTGCCAAGTCTTTTTGTTTTGATTGTTTTATTTACCACCATGCTAGTGCAAGCTATCCCCATGCAAATGTATTACCACTAAGGACTTTAGTACTGACTTTTTTACAAGATCCTGAGAATATAACATTACTGCAGATAGAGAGGTTGATTTTACATTGTCACCCCTTACATTTAAAGTATGTAAGGAGGTATGTGAAGAAGGAAAAACGGGTTTATATGCAGGGACGCCAGCAGAGGGACCGACTCCGACTCCCAAAATATATGTTAAGTTGGTACAGTTTGTTCAATGCAGTGCCAAGAACAAGAGGAATTGGGTCTTGCCAGTGATTCTGCCCCAATATATTCAGCCTCATCAGATGAGGAGTTTAATTTTGAAAAGTATTTGGATGCCATGGACCAGGCAAAATGTTATCACAGGGGAAAGGATTCAAGGCTGGGGAAGGAAGGGTTCAATTACAATGAAGTACAATGAGTTACTCTATTGGCCTCACATTCCTGGACCTCAACCCCAAACCATCACTAGAGTATGTCAGAAGGATTCAAGAAGTATTGAAAGTCAAAAGGTGGATTTACCAAAGGTGCAAAACAGTAACAATGCAGTTACATGACAAGAATCTGCAGAACTAAGCAGTCACTAAATACTTGCAAGTCACATTTATGTATAAGATAGGTAAGATGATTGTCTAAAAATTAGGTAGCCTCATGTACAAAGCTGTAGTGGATGGTAAGATATGGAGCCCGAAAGTCCAAGATCAAACATTGTTACCATTTTGCTTGTCAGTGTCTGTTCTTACCCAAATAGCTTGATTATTGTAATCATAAGGGGTAAAAAGTCTGATGTTACCATTTTACTACAGTAAAGTTATCAATTTACATGCCATGTATGAAGGAGTCAGTAGTCAGAGTCAGGGAAATTGAGGAGTCAGAGTCGGAATTTTGGCTTACCGACTCCACAGCCCTGTCCACCAGGAATGAATCCAGATTTGCTATCGCTCTTTCAGCAATTAGAAAGGCTAAAAATGCAAGAGCATTTATACCGTAGGGATTGAGAATTAAAAAATCTCTACCTTTATCTACCAGAGGAATTTATACAGAAATGGGAAATTGATATCTCTGAAGCTCACTATCACTATATTGGGGTTTGGGAAAATTTTCAGATTAATTTCATCAAAAATGTGGATTTTTTATCCCATACAATCCAGGGATCCTGCAATGGATGAATTTCAGGCATTGGTGGAATCAGAGTTGAAAGACCTTTTCCATTCATAATGAGCATAACCTAACATATAAAGAGAGGTCAGCTATTTAGGAGTTACAGCAAAATCCTTATACTGTTGTTAGACTCTTGCATAAGGGGGTACAATAACCGTTTTGGATAGCGGTTTATACCTCAAAGAAATTAATACTATGTTACTGGATCAAACAACATATAAGTTATTAGATGGAGACCGTACCGCATAATTTGAAAAACAGCTACATAAATTAATAGATGAGGGATTTACTCTTGGTATTTTTGATTCCAGAACTAGGGACATTATGAAAGTGAAACATCCAAAAATTCCTCTATTGCATGCATTACCTAAGTACCAAAAAATGTGTTGCATCCTCCTTTCCAACCCATAATTTTGGGCATATAATTGATATTTGAAAACACCAGCGAATCGCTGGATGCACATTTACAGCCTCTAGTAGTAGATATTACGGCTGCCCCCCGACCCCGTCCGCACCACTGCAGCGTCTCCTGCTGCAGGCGACGACGCAACCCTGACCCCGCAGCTCTGGTTGGCACTTACCCTGCCACACTCCTGTTCCTGGCCGTGCACGCGGTACTGCAGTCAGGCTTAAAGGGACAGCGCGCCAATGATTGGTTTTCATCGGGCACTGATCCTATTTAAGTCCTGCCCCTTCCCACTACCTTTTGCTGAATCGATAGTGCCCTGTGCCTTGAGAGGAAGTGTTCCCATGTATCTTGTTGTCTACTGTGTACTGTACCTTCTGCCTCCGTCCCTTGACCACGAACCATAGCTGCCTGTCCTGACCTTCTACCTGTCCCCGACTACGAGCCTGCTGTACGATGCTGTATCACGCAGCACCTCAGCCGCCACCGCGAGCAAGTCACCTCAGAGTAGCCCACTGGTAGTAAATCCGCCGCAGCAAGTCCATCCCACTTTGTGGCGGGCTCTGTGAAAACGGACCCACTTAGATTCCACTCCCTGGCGTGGCTTTACCATCGCTTGCGATGGGCCAGAGGATCCACTTCCACAGACCGTTACAGTAGATTCCCCAACATTTAAAGGGTTCTCGTGAACTGTTAAAAGCCATGAAAGATATTAGATAATATTCAAAATTTACCCATTGGAGAGTATGTTCAGGCTAGGAGAAACTGTAGTCATGACGATGATTTTGACAGGTAGTAATTTTGGATCACAGAAAGATTATCTCACAAGGGGTTTTGTAGTAGGACTTTGCGTAGAGCAATTAAAGTACAAAAGAACAGACAT
>JAODAL010052473.1:0-25955 GCA_025379985.1 Phyllomedusa bahiana
CTTCAAATTCTCTTGGGGACTGCAATCGAAAATCTCGAAAAAATAAAAAATTTGGGGCTTTAAACCCCATCTTACTCCGCTATAACCTGAAAGGAAGGGTAATGCCTTCCATTTCTGCAAAAAATTTTTTAATGTTTTGGATACCGGGGGAATTTTTTGTCTGTGAGGGGTATGTTTTATTATCGGTACCCCCAAAAGACCGTGGGGAAAGCCCTTTTTCCCATTTTAATTGGTAATTGGATTGCAATTAAAAGGGGGAGTTTTTTTTTACCCCCAGGGCAGAGCCTCTGTTTTTGTCCTGTTAATTTTGTAGCCTGATAAAATCCGTAATGAATCCAAGAGAGCGTGCAAGTTTGGGAGCGTGATATGGGGGGGGGCGCAAGAGTGAGTAGGATATCGTCCGCGAAAAGGGATAACTTGAATTCACGGTCACCTACCATCATTCCTTTAATTGAGGGCTCCAGGCTGATGGCTGCTGCCAGTGGCTCTACTCACATGACAAAAATTAATGGGGATAGGGAACACCGCTGCCTAGTTCGGTTGGCTATGTTAAGGAGGGGAGATGTTTCATGTGGGAGTCGAATTACTGTTTTGGGGGGGGGGAAATATAGGGGGTGAAAGGGTTTGCTAAAAGCCCAGAGATGCCAAAGTGTTCAAACTAAAACAGGTGCCAAATTTTAAAAGGGTTCGATACGCTTTTGGTCAAATCCAGAATTAAAGGGGTGGTAAAGTTTTTTAAATAATATCAATCAAATTAATGACTTTGTGTTATCACCCCCCCTGAGGGGTTTTGAAAAAAACCCACTTGTCACCTGAATGACCAGGGCAGCCATCTTGCCTCCCCTAGTGGCCTAATTAGTGAATATTTTTAAGTCTGATAAATAAGGAAATTTGGGTCTATAATTTGACACCTCAAAAAAGGTCTTTTTTCGGGTTTTGGGGTATAAGCGAAATTTTTAGAATGCAAGAGTAGAAGGAACTGTCTCACCTTGAAAATTTGCATTTACATTTGTCCCATCCAGTTTAAAGTCTTTTTTAAAGATTTGGGAAATTGGGGTATTTTAGCTCTTTGGGCCGGGTGTTTTGCCGTATAACTGTTTAAAAAGTCCCCCTATTCTTCTTCTGTTATTTCTGCATCAGAAAGTCTACTGCTTCGCTTGTTAGCCGTGGCAGTTGGCAAGAGGCAAGAAAGGTATCTAGTTTCCGTTGTCTTTCGCTTTTATCTTTGGGAAGGGGTTGGTAAGTTAAAAGGTTTGGGGAAATATTTTTGAAATATTTGGTTATGTTGAAGGGTGTGTGAATGGCACGTCTTACCTCGAAACATGTGGGTTTTTTGGAGGATCATTTCGTAGTTGTTTAGCCAGCAGAGAGTGGCTTTTATTACCTTTCTCGTAAAACCTTTGACGAGAATACATTAACATTTTTCGTTTGGGAAATCCCAGATCTCCAGCTGAGCACGTGCCGCCCCTATTTTTTAAGCAGGGGTTTAGATGGTGAGTGTGATAACTAGTTTCCCCCCATTAATTGATTTTGGAAGTTTCTTTCCTTTAAACCCTCTGTCCTTTTTAATTCTTGACCCTAGGAAATACATGCCCCTTTTAAAACCCTCTTTTCGCTCCCATATGTCAACCAGAGGAACGTGCCTTCGTTATTTGAAAAATTGGTTAAAAAGGGCGGGTTAATTCGGTTTTCGTTCTTTGTTTGAGTAATCCCCCCATTTAGTCCCAATGGATCTACGGGTCATGTTTTATTGATTTTCCCACATAATGAAATTTGGGGGGCAAAATCTGAACCCAGGTTTTTGGGCCCCAATTTCTACTTTATTTTTCCCGGGAAAGGGGTCGGGATTTTTCCCCAAAATTTCCCCTACCTAGAGTGTTTATTAGGGGGGGTTTAAGGGGAAGAAAGATATGAAATAAAAATTTTTTTGGATTATTTTACGGAATTCTTAGATACCCCTATCCTTTGGGGGGGCGGGGGGTTTTTATTTTCCTATGGTAAAATTTTCGTTTTACTAACCCAAAAAAAAATTTCAGCTTTAAAAAAGTCCCCCCCTTTGCAACAAAAAGGGCGGGGCGGAAAATTTCAAAAACCCTCCTAATATTTTTCCCAAAAAATGGGATTTTCGACATTTGGTGCATAAAAATTGCAAAAACGAAAAAAAGAGTCCCTTTGGGTATGTGCCATGTATAAAAAGGGGTTTATCGCCCTTTTGATATCAATAAATGATTTCCTGAGCAGGAAGGGACAAGACCCAGTCTTTCAAAAGCCAGGGCAGTTTTTCCCTCCTTTCCTGTGGGGAAACAAAAAAAACCCCGTGGGGTTTAAAATTTTTTAAAGAAACCGACAGATACCTTTCAACAAAGTGCTTTTCGTAAAATACTATATCAGGGCGCCCGGGTTTTTGTTTTTTTTCTGTATATAAAAGCCCTCTTTTTTTGTTGGATTTTAATCCTTTGACATTTAACGACAATATTTTAAAGCCTTTTAGGGGGGAAGAATTCCCTTTGGAAGAAGCTTTTTTCCCCCTTTCATGGGTTGGCTATGGGTTTGCTAGGCGTAAGTGGTTTAAAAAAAGGAGACAAAAGGGGTAGGGGTGACAAGAAAAGGGAGAATTGAAAATACATTTTAAAAAAAACCCATACAAAGATAATGGTAAAACCAAGTAAAAAATTTTCCCAAGATTCAATTTCTTGGAGCAGGGTATCGTATACGTACAAAAAAGGGAATTTAGGTTCCCCTCCAGGGGGCTCACATTGGGGGTGAAAGCCTAAAAACAATATAAAGAACCCTACAGGGGGGGAAAAAAAGTGAGGGGTCATTTCCGTCCTTTCCCCAGTATTGCAATATTTTTCCCCCCCCTGCCTCCGCATAAAAGGCGTTTTGGGGTCGAGGGGGTTAAAAAGGGGGAAGTTGGTGGGGGATCTAACAGGTGCCTCTCCTTCCTTTCCTACAAGGGGAAAGGGGGGGGGCAGGAGAAAACCCAACGGGAGAGAGAGAAAAAGAAAAAAGGAAAAAGGGAAAAGAAGGAAGAAAGAAAAAAGAAGGGAAAAAAAAAAAAAAAGAACACTGCACATCGGGTACCCCCTTATTGTGTGAGGGATATAGGGGCTACATAGTATTTATTATTAGGTAAATTTAAACCGGGGGTTCCGGGTAAAAAAGGGGAGGCCATCTGCGGACGCCCCCAATTTTAAAGGCCTCTTAAACAAATTTTTCTGTCATTGGGAACAATCTCAGGTTTTCCCCAGGGAAGGGACTGGAGGTTGGAGCCCCCTGCTTTCGCCAGGGTGGCGTTTTCAACTTTCCCTTTCCACGCAGGGGGTTGCCATACAGTGGAGGTTTTTTGGGGAAGGATTTGTCTTTCCCAATTAAAAAATCCCGGTATTGGCAGATCAAACTTTAAAGCAAAAAGGTTTGCTGGGAGATTTTTGGGTTTTACGCAAAAAAAAAGTTTTCCCTTTCCTTTGGGGGCGTAAGATAAAGGGAAAAAAACCCCTTTTGTCCCTAATTTTTTTTCCCGTTTGAGTTCGGTTAGAGGGGGTTTTAAGGGCCATCTTTTTTTTCCCCTTGTGAAAATTTTTACCCTTTAAAAGGGTCAGGATACAATTAAAAATTTAGTGCCCCCTGAAACCTAGGGTTTTTGGGCTTGTTCTAGCTTTTGCCATAATGCGTTCCTTGAGGGCAAAATCATTTATATAACATATGACATCTCTCGGGGTTGCCGAATTTTTTCTTTGGGTTTTAAAGCTCGATGTGGGTCTGTCCATTTTTTTTCTGATGCGAGGGGGACTCCTCAAGCCCAAAGGAAAATGAAGATGGCCCTGAGTTGTGAATTTTAGATCTTCTGTCCTTTTTGCTTTGGTTTAAACCCCCTCACTCTAATATTTTGGCGGCGACCCCCGTTTCTAGATCTTCTAAAATGATCTGAGGTTTTTCTTGTAAAACTGAGGCCTGAGTGGTCAAGAAAGGAAAGCACCTGGGAGATGTAAACTTCTTGTGTTTTTTTCCCGTGTATTTTTCTAGGTCTTCCCCCTCTTTGGGGAATTGCTTTTAAATCTTGACCCTAGGGTTTTTAAGGGCCTTTAATCGGGCATGAATTTTTTTTGGTCTTCATACAAAATAAAAGGTTTTAAAAAAAGTAGGAAAATTTCCAAGATTCTATAAACTTGGAGCGGGTAGATTAAAATGTAAAAAAGAAGGGATTTTTTTGGTTGCCTCCAGAGGGCTCCCCATTGAGGTTTAAGGGTAGGGGGCAATAAAAATAACCCCAAAAAGCGGGGGGAAAGAAAGTGACGGGTCATTTCCGTCCATAACCAGTGATTGCAATATTTTTCCCCCCACCATGACCTCCGCAGTAAAAGGCGCTTAGGGTCAGAGGTGGTTAAAAGGGGGCAGTTGAGTAGGGGATCTAACAGGTGCCTCTCCTTCCTTTCCTACAGAGGGAAGGGGTGGCAGGAGCTAAACACAGAGAGAGAGAAAAATAAAAAGGAAAGAAGGAAGAAGGAAGAAAGAGGAAAGAAGAGGAAAAAAAAAAAAAAGAACACTGCACATCTGTATCCCCTATGGGTGTGATGATGATAGGGGCTAGCATAGTATTATTATTAGGTCATTTATCTGGTACCAGGTAGATAAGGGAGGCACATCTGCGGAGCGTCCCGAACTATAGGCCTCTTAGAATCAAATTTTCTGTCATTAGACAATCTCAGGTATTCACGCAAGGACTGGAGGTTGGAGTGACTGCTTTCGCCAGGGTGGCGTTTCTACTTCGTTTCCTCGCAGGTGAGTGCCATATCGGTGGAGGTGGCTCAGGAAGGAGTTGTCTTTCCCAATTAACAATCTCCGGTATTGGCAGATCAAACATTGAGCATAGTGCTGGGAGATCTTTAGGTTTACGCATGGAAAAAGATTTGCCTTCCTTTGTGGCTGTGTGCATAAATGGAAAACCCCATTTGTATCTAATTTCTTTGCGTTTGAGTTCAGCTAAGAGGGGTTTGAGGCATCTTCTCTTGTGTAAAGTTATCCATGAAAGGTCAGGATACAATTGAATTAGTGTCCCCTGAAACTCTATGGTTTTGCTTGTTCTAGCTTTTGCCATAATGCGTTCCTTGAGGACAAAATCATTTATATAACATATGACATCTCTCGGGATTGCCGAATTTGTCTTTGGTTTCAAAGCTCGATGTGCTCTGTCCATTTTTATCTGATGCGAGGGAGACTCCTCAAGCAAGGAACCGAAGATGGCCGTGAGTTGTGAATGTAGATCTTCCGCTCCTTTAAGCTTCTGGTAACCCTCTCACTCTAATATTATGGCGGCGACCCCTGTTATCTAGATCTTCTAAGTGATCTGAGGTATCTTGTAACACTGAGGCCTGAGTGGTCATGAAGGAATGCACCTGGGAGATGTATCTTCTAGTGTCATCCTGTGTATCTTCTAGGTTTCCACTCGGGTGGAAATTTGTTTTTAAAAATCTTGACTGTAGTGAGACCTCAGACGCCATGAATTTTTTAGGTCTTCAACTGTGTTTGAGTTCAGATTATTTGGGGAAAATGAGTCAGATTTTCTCTAAAATCTATGTATTAAGTACCAAATTTGGGGTTTGCTTTTCTTGACAAGGATTTGACGATGAGCGCCATGAGGCCTCTGGGAGTGTGGGGGGTGAGAAAAGGAGGATTAATCATAGTTGCCAACTTTTAAAAAATGAAAAAGCAGGAGTTTTTTAGCGGGGCGCCCGGGGAAAAAATTTTTGCATGGGCAGCCCACTTTCCGGTATCCCACCCCCTTAAAAAAACCAAAACCCCCCTCCACCTAACGCAAAACGGTTTTTGGAAGAAACCCAGGTAATCCCCTTATAGCCAGTAGTAACCCCCCATAAGCGGGTATCCCCCTACAGGGGGTAGATGCCCCCTTGTACCCGGGTAGGTGCCCCCCTTTTGTTAGCCAGGTAGGTGCCCCCTTGTTGCCAGCTAGTCCCCCCCATTTTTTCCCAGCTAGTGCCCCATTGTTTCCAGGTAGTGCCCCCCCGTTGCCGGTATGCCCCCTCTGTTGCCAGGTTGCCCCCATTGTTCCCAGGTAGTGCCCCTCTGTTGCCAGGTAGATGCCCCCTCTGTTCCCCAGGTAGTTTTCCCCCATTGTTGCCGGGTAGTGCCCCCATTGTTGCCGGGTAGTGCCCCCTTTTGTTCCCAGGTGGGTGCCCCCTTTGTTGCCACTAGTGCCCCCCATTGTTTGCGCTAGCCCCCCTGTTGCCAGTAGTGCCCCCATTTTCCCAGGTATCCCCCCTTGTTGCCAGGTAGATGCCCCCTCTGTTGCCAGGTAGATGCCCCCTCTGTTCCCCGGGTATGCCCCCCTTGTTGCCGGGTTTTTGCCCCCAATTGTTGCCAGGTAGATGCCCCCCTGTTCCCAGGGTGCCCCCCTCTTTTTGCCGGGTATGCCCCATTGTTTGCAGCTATGCCCCCTTTGTTTGCAGCTAGTACCCCCTCTGTTGCCGCTAGGCCCCCTCTTTTGCCGGGTTTCCCCCCCTTGTTGCCAGTAATGCCCCCCTGTTGCCAGGTAGTTCCCCCCTCTTTTTCCCCGGGTATGCCCCCATTGTTGCCGGGGTAGTGCCCCCCCTGTTCCCGGGTTAATGTCCCCTTTGTTGCCACTATGCCCCCATGTTCCCGCAGTGCCCCCATTTTTGCCAGGTAGGTCCCCCTTGTTGCCAGCTAGTGCCCCCATTGTTTTCCCCAGCTAGTCCCCCCTCTGTTGCCATAGTCCCCCCCATTGTGCCAGGTAGGCCCCCTCTTTTTCCCAGGTAGTGCCCCCATTTTGCCGGGTATTGCCCCCCTGTTCCAGGTAGATGCCCCCTCTTTTTGCCAGGTATTCCCCCCTCTGTTCCAGGTAGTCCCCCCATTGTTGCCAGGTAGTGCCCCCTCTTTTGCAGGTAGTGCCCCCCTTTTGACAGGTAATGTCCCCATTTTGCCAGCTAGTCCCCCCATTTTTTGCCGCTAGCCCCATTGTTGCCAGTGGGTTTTCCCCCATTGTTGAGCTAGTCCCCCCATGTTTGCCAGCTAGTGCCCCCTCTGTTCCGGGTATCCCCCCATTTTCCCAGGTAGTGCCCCTCTGTTCCAGGTAGTGCCCCCATTGTTGCCAGGTAGGCCCCCCTTGTTCCGGGTTTAGATGCCCCCCTCTGTTGCCAGGTAGTTGCCCCTCTTTCCCAGGTAGTCCCCCCTTTGCTGCCAGGTATGCCCCCTCTGTTCCCGGTAATCCCCCCTCTTTTGCCAGGAGATTCCCCATTGTTGCCAAGTCCCCCCCATTGTTGCCAGCTAGTGCCCCCATTGTTGCCAGTGGGCCCCCATTGTTTCCCAGCAGTGCCCCCATTTTTCCCAGCAGTGCCCCCCTTTTTCCAGGTAGTGCCCCCATTGTTCCCAGGTATGCCCCCCTTTGAGGTAGTGCCCCCATTGTTGCCAGGTAGTCCCCCCTCTGTTGCCGGGTAAAATGCCCCCTCTGTTCCCAGTAATGCCCCCTCTGTTCCCGGGTTTAGTGCCCCATTTTTGCCAGGTAGTGCCCCCATTGTTGCCGGGAAATGCCCCCTCTTTCCCCAGGTAGTGCCCCTCTGTTGCCTAGTGCCCCCCTCTGTTCCCAGGTAATTCCCCTTGTTCCCCAGGTGTGCCCCCCTGTTGCCGTAGTGCCCCCTTTGTTGCCGGTAGAGTCCCCTTGTTGCCGGGGTAGTCCCCCCATTGTTCCGGGGCAGACCCCCCCCCCCCCAAAGTAAAAAAATAAAAAATAAAAATCCACTCACCTCACCGGGCCCTGCAGCGCGCCACTCCCGACCGTTCCTCAGCGGCGCGGGGGAAGTGAGAGCACCCCGCGCGTCACTCCCCCCTCACCGGGTCCCCCCCTGCAGCCGGCGTCATTCCCCCTGCGCCGCTGACCTGTATGTGCGGCCACACACCGGGGCCGGACTACGGGGGAGGAGGGAGGAGGGGGCGTCCCTCCGCCTCCCCTGCACAGCGAGACTCCCCGGGGGGGTGAAGCGGGCCCGCAGCCGTTTACCAGCCCGTAGGGCGGGCCCCGGCGGCGCAAGAGTAGCGCCTAGCGTCTCCCCGCTGCGGCCATTTAAAGGGGGCCCCGCCCCCTGCGGCGGGCGGAGGAATGCCAACTCCCCCCGGGAGGGCGGGAGGGGGGGCCCCCAAAAGCGGGACCCCCCCCGCCAAAAAAGGGAGGTTGGCATGATGATTGAGTCTCCACGTTCTTCCGGGGTTTGCCCCGTGTGAAGCGGATGGAAGTGCCCCCAGGGCCGACTTCTTGGGCCCCGGTGTTTTTACCCCGCGGCATGGGGGACTGTCCACCCAAATTTTGTTGCGGCGGCCAAACAGCCCATTTTTGTGTAACAGAAGCTTGTATTTGGGGTTTGGGTACTTTTTTCCTTTTTTTTATGGAGATATTTTATTAACTTGGTCGGTAGGTTGGTTTCTGCTTATGGATTGCAGGGGTACCGCCAGCAGGGGACAGCTGGGGAAACCCCTTTTTTTCCAGGGGTTTTCAGTTTCTGGGTACCTCGCTTGGGGCCCGGTCTGCGACGGTATTGTACACTCAAAAAAGGCCCCTGCTGGGGCGTAATTGAGGAATGGTTTTTTAGGACTTCCCCTGTATGGAGGGAAAAAGATTTAGAGTCCCCGGGCTTGGACGTTTATAATCTTTGGGTGCCGATGCCCCCAGCCAACAGTCTCTCAGCAGTAATTCACAAGATGGCGGATTTTCCCGCGCTGAGCCGCATGGAAGCAATGCCTGTAATGGCGGACTTGCCTTTTTGTGGGGCCGTAAAAGTGGGAAAAAGTGTATGGTGTTTTTTTTCCCTTGGGCCCCGCGGGGTTTTTTTGTGTCTCCTCTGGGCTTCCGAGCTCCCCCCAGGGGGGATTTTATCACGGTCTCACCGCGGTTCCGGTTAGGGCTCCCTTCTCCACCTCCCCCTGATCAGCGTCCGTTTCCAAAAAGGCAGTGTCTGGATGTCTCGTATTCTGGGTGTCCCCGATCACTCTTCATCCGTGGAGGAAGCCCTGTGGGTCTCTTTGCCGCTCCTCAACTCTCTCCAACGGTGTATCTCGTCCTCTTTCCCCCCGTGTCTGGTGTAGAAAAAAAACCGGGCCCCCATACTTGTACGCCCCTTCAAAGGGCTGATCCGATGGGGGCGGCACAGTCAGTCTCAATCCACTCCTCAGATGTCGCAGCACTAGTGTAGGTAGTTTCTATTAGCTTTCTGCCAGAAATTAAGCGAATTAGCTCTTTTATTTGCGATCTGGTTAGAGAGCCTCTCTGCTCCGGGGCCCTCTTGTCCCCTACCCGCCACGCCCCCCCCCCCCCCCCATATTTTTTAGTTTTAAGTAGTTATTCAAGCCTTTCTTGAAAACCTCAACTGTTTCCACTGTAACTAGTTCCACAGGCAGGCTATTCCCCATTCAAAACACACACAGTTGGCCAAGCTTACTGGTCAGGGGCTGCTGGTCAGGAGAAATATCTGTTGGAAAACCACTTATTTGACCTGCAGGTG
The DNA here is from genome assembly GCA_025379985.1 of Phyllomedusa bahiana. Taxonomy (NCBI): domain Eukaryota; kingdom Metazoa; phylum Chordata; class Amphibia; order Anura; family Hylidae; genus Phyllomedusa; species Phyllomedusa bahiana. The sequence continues at coordinate 9,528 of JAODAL010052473.1, forward strand.
TATGGGCATCTATAGTGCAAATGTTCTCTGGAAGTGTCCGTACATATAAAATAACTAATATATAATGGGGTTGTCCAAACTTTTCTAAGATGTCAGAAGAAAGTAGGATCACATACAGTATATTGGATTTCAGCATGCTCAACATTATCTCCTCGGAATATAGGCTTAGGCTGCATTCACATTAGGGACAAACTGTACAACAGCTATAAAAACCTGCTAGGATGTATTTTGGTGTATACCACAGTTAAAGCATGGCAAGCTAATTACTTAATTAAACATTTTTTTATCATGTTTCCAAAGGAAACAGCCATTGTCTAGAGACTGCATGACAGCTTTTAGACAAAAGCTGACATGTAGCCATTGTCTAAAGGCTGTGATTAAGGGCAGTAACACCTGAAACGTGTAATCTATTAACATTGCACTCTGTATAGTTGTGGTCTTGGTAGTCCAATAAAGATTTTGCTTTTATGAGAGGTTAAATTTTTTTCAGAGCATTTCTAGTGTAAACTGGTGTGGCATAGTAAATTCATCCTTGTTTTTTGCAAACTGTCTGTAAATTTATAGAGAGCTGGCAACCGTTCTGTGCAGGGCCCATAAATACAAGAAAGGATCAGTAACCAAGAATGATACTGAGCATAAAGAACAGTAGAAAGGTACTGTGAACTGTCTATACATACAGAAGAATAGCAGGTACTAAGAATTACACCCAGCATACAGGACTAGAGAGTGGTAGTGGCAGTGTCCAAATATTAAGAATAAGAGCAGATACTGAGAATTAGACTCAACATACAGCAGTGATACTTTGCAGTGTCTATATATATATTCAGAAGATACTGAGTATTATCCCCAGTATACAGGACTACAGAAATGGTACTGTGTAGTGTCTATATATAGAGAATAAATGCATTAGCTGAGAATTAAATCCAGTATACAGGACTAGAAAAGTAGTTCTGTACAGTGTTCAAAATATAAAGAATAATAGCAGATATTGAGAGTTACACTCAGCATACAGACTAGAGAGGTGGCACTGTGCAGTATTTATACATACATAAGAACATGAGGCACTGATAATTGCACCTAGATACAGGGCTAGAGAAGTGTACATATCGCTCAACATTTAAAAAATACAAAAAGGGACACAGCAGGCAACACCCACGTACGTGGTATCACACCAAGCCACACTTCTAGCCATGCCCAAGTATAGATACATACATATTCCAATAACAGTGGCACACTATAAACTGAAGCACTATCAAAGGGGACATAGGAATTTTGAAAAAAGCATTTCTGCTATCTAGGATAGATGAATCTTTTTTTGGGAGATTCTCAGTTCACAGTGTTGATCAAAATTGTTTAAGCCACCTCCGAACTTCAACGGGATCTTAAGGCAGGTGGTCCTACACTATTGATTCCTACACTATTGATACCTCTCATTTGGGTCCTATTCAGACCTCCATAATCCTGGGAATGAAGGAACCAGTTTCCAAGTTACACTGCACTGATAAAAAAGCCATGTCACTTTGGGTGGAGTACAAAAAACCAAAATGGAGGCAGCCACTCCTCCAAACTCAAACTAAAAGCAATATATGGTTATGCACATCCAAAAAAAACATTTTTGAAAAAAATGAACATAGGTGCAACACTGGTGCAGCTGTAGTATACATACGTACATACATTACATATTCCAATAACAGTGGCACACTATAAACTGAAGCACTATCAAAGGGGACATAGGAATTTTTGAAAAAAGCATTTCTGCTATCTAGGATATATGAAAAAATAATAACACCACATCATGACCACAGATCACCACCACATAGTAACTAAATATAGCACTATACTGTTCTGAATACAAACCATTACAATGCTTACAATATTTCCGCCATACAGTGACTGTGTAGGGCAGAGGCCTAGCTAGAGAAGTTTGGATGTGGATCACCCCGTCAGCCCCTTCCCCGACCACGAACATTTACAAGTACCTCTTAATAGTAGCCCTGCAGTTACTAGATAATACAAGATGCAAATACCTCACCATACATATTACCATTATATTGGTACCAAACAAATCCTACTGTACCAAGCCCGACATTAACCCTACTACATAAGAACCTGATTATACCACCAGAATACGACACAAATTACCACCCCAGAGTAACTGAAAAATGCCCATATACTATTACTGAATAAAGATCTGTACACAGGCTCTACAGACCATATATTACCAACATACAATGAGCATACAGTGGTAATTACTAGTGTACACAAGTTCTGCAGACTGTATATTACCTCCATACAGTGACCATATAGTCATAGATACCAATGTACACAGGCTCAAAGAAAGCAGTGTACGCTTTTGCCCATCACTCGATATATAGATAGATAGGTCACCCTTTATGTGGTAAGACTCCGGTAGGTAGAGGCCACATTAGGTAAGGCCCCAGCAAGACCTCAGGTACGTACATAGAAAAGGCTCCAGGTAGGTTGTCCATGCTCCAGGTAGGTAGTTATGTAGGCAGACAAGGTTCCAGGTAGGTATCTTGGCAGGCAGACGGCAAGGCCCCATTTAAGTAGGCATGGCCCCAGGTAGGTGGATTAGGACTTTAGGTAGGTAGGTAGGCAGATCCCTTAGGTAGGTAGGTAGGTAGACAAGGCCCTAGGTAGAAAGGTAAATGGACAAGGACCTAGGTAGGTAGGCAGACCCCTATTAGATAGGTTGGTAAGTCCCAAGTAGGTTGGTGGGCCCCAGAAAGGGAGGTTGATAGGGATCAGGAATGTAGGGTGGTAGGCTGCAAATAAGTTAGTAGGCCCCAGGTAGGTAGGTAGCCCCTGGGTAGGTAGGTAGGCAGATAAGCCCCAAGTAGAAAGGCCCCAGCAAAGTAGGTAGATAGGCCCCAGAAAATTAGGTAGGTGGTATTTAGGCCTCAGTTAGGTGGGTTAACAGACCCCAGGTAGGTAGATAGGCCCCAGGTTGGTAGGTGGTATGTATGCACAAGTTAGGTTGGTTAGATAGGCCCAAGGAAATTAGGTAGGTGGTTAACAGACCCCAGGGAGGTAGGTAGGACCCAGTTATGTAGGTAGGCAGTATTTAGGTCCCAGGTTGGTAGCTAGATATGTCCCAGGTAGGTCTGTAGTTAGGTTGGGCACCATTAGTGAAAGAAAAAGAAATATATACTCACCTTTCCCCGTTCCTCCGATGAGCTTCAGGGCAGCTTTTCTACGTAGGTAGGGCAATGATGGGACACCATTACACCACCTACGTCAGTACTCACGGCTTGCGCTGCTAGGTCGCCTTAGGCCTTAGATCTAGCAGGATGAATAGCGGGCAAGAGGACACGCAAACAGTTTAGACCACGCATACCTGCCTATGAATGCTCGAGACAGAGGGCCTAGGCATTCTGAGGCAGGATACACAGGCCGGGCCCCCTTGTGGCATCAGATAACATATAAATCCACTGCACACCAAAAATTGCTTTCCTACGGTGTATTTATTAACAGATAGCCGAGATAGGGCAGCAGACAGTCATGAGTATTGTACTCAGTCAAAACATTAGATACAAAGGTACAGAGTAGGTATACATACATAAATATGTATTAGGATACAATGCAGAGCAAATAGATGTCTAATATACTATACATAAATATGTATTAGGTTACAATGCGGAGCAAATAGATGTCTAATATACGATGTTTCGGCTCCATAGGCCTTTATCAAGTGACATCTAGAGTATAACAAGATTTAATTTAGTAGATGTGGCCAAATGTATAGGCAAAGAGGTGCCAGATGAATGGAGAGATAATTCCAGTCCGCATGGATGAGGGTCTGTTGCCAGAGACGGGCTCTAGGAGTATCAGGAATGGACGCGTGCGTCCGGAGGCATGGCATTTCCTCCATGTCTCCATTCCTGATATTCCTAGATCCCGTCTCTGGCAACAGACTCTCATCCAAGCGGACTGGAATTATCTCTCCATTCATCTGGCTCCTCTTTGCCTATACATTTGACCACATCTACCAAATTAAATCTTGTTATACTCTGTGTCACTTGATAAAGGCCCATGTAGCCGAAATGTCGTATATTAGACATCTATTTGCTCTGCATTCCTGCATTGTATCCTAATACATATTTATGTATATATGCCTACTCTGTACCTTTGTATCTAACGTTTTGACCGAGTGCAGTACTCAAAACTGTCTGCTGTCCTATCCCAGCCAATAAATACTCCGTAGAAAAGTAAGTTTTGGTGTGCGGTGGATTTATATGTTAGTTGACTATAGACTTTTGGTCTTTTTTGCCTAGTAAAAAGCACCATATTTTCCATTAATCCTTTGGTTTGCAGAACCATTTACCTATACCCTTGTGGCATCAGGACTTGTAGCAGTCGTAGCAGTAGTTCCACCACTGGTGTAGGGATAGATATCAGTTATACGCAGGGGCTTTGCAGATATATAAGTTATTACTGTGGTAAAAGTGAAAGGGAGTTACTGTCAGCCTTGGGGTGACAAAAAACACCAAAGGCTGACACCAAACCCCAGCAATAGTAATGTCAGACACCTCCATTACAAACACTGGAATAAAAAAAAACCACAGAAACAACAGAAAATAACAATTTATTTAAATAAACACTCCCTAACACTATACCATACATGACCATTTTGATAAAGATATAGTTACAACCCTGGTCTGACGTAGTCCAATGAATCCGATGTAGTCCAAAAGGGAAACCTGTAAAAAATAATGGGCCCTCTGTAACTAGTGACATCAGGAAAGCATCTCATGATGGTCTATCGGCACTTGCTGACTCTGAGACTTACCAGCTCTCCCGGCGTGAGCCTGGGAGAGTTGGAAAATATATTTTAACCGTTTGCATGCCCGAAGACATGCAGACAGTTGATACAACAGGGAAGACTTAGAAATACAAAAGAAGGAAATGAGAATTTACTCTGGAACCAATTAATATTGGATGTCCACTGTGTATATCTATCTATCTATCTATCTATCTATCTATCTATATATATATATAATATATATATATATATCTATCTATATATAAATATATATATATATATGTATATATATATATATATATATATATATATAATATACACTATCTAAAAATCTTACAGCTTTTTGTATCACAATTTCAAAAACAACAGACACACTGTGGGTTAATTATAGCAAACAAAATTATTGATTTAGATTAAACTTTGCACAATCTTTTACAGTCTATAAATTGATAAAATATAGATAATACATTGTGTACATGTATATTATGTACATTTGGAAATTCATTGTTTTATGTATGGTATTCTGAGTTATACCTTTTTTTTTTCTTTTTTTTTTCTTGTTTACAACTGTGTTCTCATTTCTGCATGATCTTGAACTAAAATCTCCAGCATTCCTTCTTCAATGTCTGCACATTAATTTCATTACTATATGTGACAGGAGCCTCCAGTCAGAGAGTCAGTTTTCCGAAAATGTGTGGGGCATCATAGTCGCACAATCTATTCACATTATTATGACCACTTTCATTTTCTTATGTCGTCAGCGTGTCATGATGGAGGTCACGTGTCATGAGCTGGTTTAGTGGGTATATAAGGTGTTTGATAACCTGTCTGCACACATATCTTTCATTGTTTTCATGGGTAAAAGCGATGATTTGTGAGAGTTACTAAAAGGGATAATTATTGGCTTTTGGGCTAAGGGTGGCGATATTTCTGAAACTGTAGTTTGTGAAGTGTCCATGTGATGCTGTAGTAAAAGTGTATCGTAAGTGGACAAATGACACCACTGCAAACAAACTATGTAAAAACTGCAAAGCATCATGAATCATTGATGTATATGGGGCTCTGAAGCAGATGGATGGTCATTGCACTGCTGCTGATGAATTTGCATTGTCAGATTACACTTCAGTTCTGGATGCAGTATCAGAATTGGACCTCCACTGATTTTCTATTAGTCATATTTATGCTTCATTGAATGGAAGGATGTTGGTGCGTGAAGCCAGAAACATCAGAGAAATAACACACTGCAAGCATTGCTGGAAGAATACAAGCTGGAAGGGGCAGCATTATGGTCCGATACATGTTTTTGTGGCATTCTCTGGGTCCACTAATCCATGTGGAAGGCAATGGAGTTGGATATGAATTCATATTTGCAAATCATGTACAGCCATACATACTGATTGTCTTCTCTGGGGTGAATGGGATCTTCCAGCAAGACAATATGGCATGTCACATGGCTAGAAATGTCCAACATTGAAGAGCATGACCGAGACTTCCAAGTACTACCCTGGCCCACTAATTTCCCAGACTTGAACCCAATTGAGCTTTTATGGAACCACTTTGATCGTCGTGTTTACTCTGTGGATCCTACCCCTACACCAGCCAGAAGCTGTGGGATGCAGTGCAGTAATTATAATCAGCTGCCCCCAGCCTGTCTAGCTGATGTCTGTGCTGCACCAATGGTTTCTCTACAGACCTGCTGGTGGTTATAATAAAGTGACTCAACTGTGTATATTCACTGCAGTCAAAAGGAGACCTATTAATTTACTAGGAAAGAAGTTAGAATGTTAAAAAGAACTTCACTTTAGGGTGACCAGAGTTTTGCTTTGGCCTATGGGTTCTCCTTCCAAGCTGATGTGTAATGGTTGGCACAATGTATTTACACTTAGCAAGATATAGAACACCTTATAATTAAAATTTGTTACAGATTTATACTCTCAATAAACTGAACAACACGTAATAGATAACTGAACTAATTCAAGTTTAATTTGCTTCTTTATTTTTCTGCAGTTATTGTGTTTTAATAATTTGCTGTACCTCATGCTAATTTGTTGTAACAGAGCTCCCTAAGTTACTCATACTTAAATTAGTTTGTCTAATAAATTTGGAATGTTTACCAGAAAATTAATTTCCATTCCCTTTCAATGTTGAATCATGGTATATTAAACCAATAGACTACTGTACCAATTCTGGGAAACCAATTATGAACGAAGTCTCAGTCTGAACGCTGGGAAAGACTTGGATGCACTATATTACATTTCTAAATAACAGCTTTTGTATGTGTTATTTTAGAAATAAATTTCTCGCGTGTTTTGTGTCCTTAAGCAACGTAAGAGGCATGAAAGAATATAACTGCATCCTGTCTGTCATCTTACTCCTCCTGTATTCATTTTTACTAAAGGTCTTTGTGTTTCATTGGAGAAAGTGTAGTATTATGTGCAAAGAACTTTCCTAGAGTTTTTTCCATAATATATTGTTTTAATGGAAAATGACGATAACTTTTTTAGTGGTGCAGCGTTAGTGCTCTGTAAATGCTGGAAGAAAGCTAAGTGCCGCATCTCACTTTGGTCACGGACTCCCTCTCCCCAAACACTGGCAATAAAATAGCTGCATGTTTTTATTAACATCAGGTTTGTTGTTTCCTTCTTGCCTTTAAAAAGCCACTCCTTTATATTTATTCCTTCTACATAGACGTATGAGGTCTTGTTTCTGCAGTACAAGAACATTTTAACTTAAACATTGTACCATTTACTGTAGCATATAATGTACTGGGAAACTGGAAAAAAGTTCTTTGTGGGGTGCAATGTGATAAAAACGCAATTGCGCCATTTTTGTGGGGATTTCATTTTTATGGAGTTCATTATTCAACCTAAATGACGTAATCTATATTCAGCACGTTGGTGCGATCCAGTGACACTAGATTTTTCGAGTTTTTGTTTGAGTACTTTTAAAACAATAAATACATTATTTTTTAAATATGCGTTGTAGCGTCATTTACTGCAACCAATAACTTTTTCATTTTTCCATCTATGGAAATGAGTAGCTGGTCGTATTTTGAGGGTCGAAGTGTACTTTTTGTAGACATCATTTTGGGATACATGGGACTTTTTGATCACTTTGTCTTCCAGTTGTTTGGGGACACAAAGGGCGACATGTGTGAACAGGGCTGATAACCTTTCAGCCAGATAACTGATGCAGCCCTGTTCTATAGATTCTTAATCAGGCACACTCCAGTATCAGGCGCATTACAAAGCACCCACGGCAGTTTGTAATGCGCCCGAGATCAGGGAGGGGGGCGTGCTTGAGGCCTGTCACGCTACAACCATACGAAGCTACACATTATGTGTTTAGTACGGCAAATCCAGACGCATTACTGCTGGAGCAGGCAGGGCTGCCATGAGAAATTTCAGGGCCCCCTACAGCTAAAGTACCTGGGCCCCCATCAACCCCGCCGCCTGTCAACCCCGCCCCCTGTCAACCCCGCCCCCTGTCAACTCCATCACTCCGCCCCTAACAACCATGCCTAGCAACCACCGCCAACCAACTCCAGAATAAAAAATACAATTGCACCATTGTCTTTGGATTTAGTTTAGTTACCAATAACCACATTATACAATGACTAAGTAATATGGCCACATCATCACCACATAACTCCAAAGATGCAGAATAATGCCACAATACTGTTACTGAATAAAATCCATTACAATAACACCAATATTACCACCAGAAACTGACCATATAGGGGGCATGTATGACACCTGTCTAGGTCTAAGACTTTCTTTGTTGCTCATAGCGACCAATTAGAGTTCCCCTTACATTTTTTCAGAGCACTATAAAGGGGCGCTCTGATTGGTTGCTATGGACAACAAAGAAAGTCTTACACCTGGACAGTTTTCATACATAATGATAGATACAAGTGCACACAGTACAGTTATATTTAGTGACTCACAGGTGACGTCGCCTGATAAGTCGTTCACTTTCCCCTTTCTTCTCCATCCAGTCCTGGACACCATGAGGACTTTTCCTGGATACCACTTGTCCCTGCAGAATTCACAACGCAAACACCTGAGACTCATAGTACCAACTGTACATACCCCCTATGAACAAACTCCCCATCCCATAGTATCCCAAATAGTAATAATTACCCCTTTGGTGCCCTGGTAGTTATTTTTATAGGGACCCCCATAGGAAAGTAGATAGTGGGTCCCTGTAGGTAGGTAGCCAGGTAGAAGGTCCCCGTATGTAGAGGGAGAACTCGAGTGGGGCCCCACATGGCGGAAACTTGAGTGGTCCAACTCAGCCACCGCTTGCAGTCCCACTCAAATTTCCCTCAGCCGTGTGGGGCCCCACAGGTCTGGTGAGGGACTTTGAGCGAGGCCCCACAATACTCAGGGGTCTTGAGTGGGGCCCTACAACATTCAGGGGCCTTATGGCGGCCCCACAGCATTCAGAGGGATGATGGGGGCTCCACAACATACAGGGGCCTTATGGGGGCCCCAAACATACAGGGGCCTTATGGGGGGCCCAAACATAAAGGGGCCTTATTGGGGGGGCCCAACCATACAGGGGCCTTATGAGGGGGCCCCAAACATATAGGGGCCTTATGGGGTGGCCCCAAATGTACAGGAGCCCTATGGGGGGGGAGGGGGTTCCAAACGTATAGGGACTTTATGGGGGGACCCAAATGTACAGGGTTTTATAGGGGTGCCCCAAGCATACAGGGCCCTTATGGGGGGCCCCAAACATACAGGGGCCTTATAGAGGGGCCCCAAGCATACAGGACCCTCATGGGGGGACCCAAACGTACAGGGGCCTTATAGGGGTGCCCCAAGCATACAGGGCCCTGATGGGGGGGCCCCAAACGTCCAGGGGCGTTGTAGAGGGGCCCCAAGCATACAGGGCCCTTATGGAGGGCCCCAAACGAACAGGGGCCTTATAGGGCTGCCCCAAGCATACAGGGCCCTTATGGGGGGCCCAAACGTACAGGGGCCTTTTGGGACTGGACTGGGAAATGGCCCTGTGCTAGAGATGGAGAAGGGCCCGGGGTTACAGATGGAGAGGGGCCCGGGGCTAGAGATGGAGAGGGGCCCGGGGCTACAGATGGAGCGGGGCCCGGGGCTACAGATGGAGAGGGGCCCGGGGCTACAAATGGAGAGGGGCCTGGGGCTACAGATGGAGAGGGGCCCGCTCTGAGAGTCACACAGCGCTGCGCGCCGGCGCCAGCATATATTTTACTGACTGCCTCTCTGTAACTTACTAACTCTTCAGCGCGGCGCAGCAGCTCCTGACTGAGCAGCGGGCGGCCCCTCCTCCTTCTTCGGGCCGCAGGCAGGACGCGCGATCATTTGAATCAACCCGAGGAAGGAGGAGGGGCCGCCCGCTGCTCAGTCAGGAGCTGCTGTGCCGCGCTGAAGAGTTAGTAAGTTACAGAGAGGCAGTCAGTGAAATACATGCTGGCGCCGGCGCGCAGCGTTGTGTGACTCTCAGAGCGGGCCCCTCTCCATCTGTAGCCCTGGGCCCCTGGTGCATATAGCGGCGGAGTCGGGCAGTCGGCGGGCCGTGGACACATCAAGGTAGAGAGAACAGGCCTGTGGCCTCTTCTCTCTACCATTATAATGAAGCAATGGGGCGGTACCTGCCAACGGCGGCGGGCCCCCCTTGCTTCATAGTCTGGCCGGGCTCGGTACGGGAGTACTGCCTGTACCCCCCCTATCGGCGGCCCTGGGAGCAGGTAGAGCACTTTAAAAGTGGTTTAATTGAGCCTGAAGTGTCGCTTTGTAGCTAGAAAGTGCATAATCTATGGCCTGCAGTAGAACAGGTTCATAGATTCAGGTGCATTCTACGCTACTAATGTGCACAAAAAAATGTCGCCGGGGTGCCAAAATACATACATGTCGCCCAAAATGACCAAAAAAATGCTGGTGTTGGGTATTTTTTTTTTCTCTACAATGTTCACCGTATGGTATAAACAATGTTATATTTTAATAGATTGGATTTCTAGGGATTATCTTTAGCTTTTTATTTTTAATTATTATTTTATTTGTAAAATAGCATAAAGGAGAATTTTGAACTTTAAATTTTTTTTATTTTTAAAACTTTTTCTTTCAAGGGGCTAAAGTACCAGGATAGCGGCATGCCCTGACTGTAACTAACAATCAGTACTTATACTTGTCACATCCAGGCCCAGCTACAGCTGCAGTGCAGCTGAATTTACATTGACCTGGAAATTGGTGCTGTCTTCAAATTAACTTCTACTACCAGCAGTTGGCTAGTTAACTAAACATGAAAAAGATGCAGCCTGCAAACTGCTGAAACAGAAATGTATTCGAAGACACCACCAATTTGCCAGTCAGTGGAGCTTTGGCTGCATCTTGGCTGCCATGCAGCATCTACATATAAACCAGCCCTATAATAACAGAAATTTCCCTCAAGTGTGTGCACAGTTGCTAAATCAATCGGCCGTATTTTCGCTATTGACAGGCACTACCTGGTAAGGAAATGGTTCTAGCCATGTAACTGCTCTCTTACATTAGCCCCATACAATACATTTTTAAAGCAGTTGTGGAGGATTAGAAAAACATGGCTACGGTTTTCCTGCTACAGGGCCACACCTGTCCATGCGTTGTATCTGATATTAAATTTCACCTTTTATGAAGTAATGAAGTGAAAGGAAATTTTATGAAATATCACACACTCTATAGACAAGTATAGTGCATTACAATACATTACATTTATAGGACTGAATTACCTGTAAGGCTATATCTACACAGCACAGGTTTTTGGTCGGATTTTTGGCAGATTCATTATTTAGAATCCACCAAAAATCCAACTGTAACCAGTGCTCCATAGACCACAACAGAAGATCTATGCTGTAATCTACACAGCACAGATTTTTTCCGATCGATTTTGAAATCTGTCCGATTTGAAAACATGTCAGATATTCTGTCTGTATTGCCCTCAGATTTCCATACATTCAATGTACGGGGCCGATGGCAAATCCGAAAATGGACCACGGTTTTTAGAAAAACTTGTGCCAAAAACTGCAGTCCGGTGATCTTAAAGTGCCGCTGGATTTTGGATGGCATTTTAACATATGCTATGTAGACATAGCCTATAACATTCAAAAGAAGAAGGGAATCTTTCTACATAAGTAGTAATTCATTATTGGCTGGTTACACTTAAATAAACTTAACATAGATACAAATAATATTTTATGAAATCTCATTATTAACATGTTGCTTCTAAATTTTCACAATACACTCTACAAAAAATGATTAGATGTGGGAGTGACTAGAGCTGAGAAAAAAGTTTTTTAATTGACTAAAAGTTTAATGAGGATGTCACATCTGTCACCTATTGCTATAAAAATGTCTTTCCATGTGTCTTAATGTATTTCTATTCAATTTCCGAAACATTAATTAGGCTCATTTTCATTCAAGTCATTACATGTGCTGTATGTCTTCAGAGTTCATATAAATGAATTATCCACTGTCTGTGCATAATCGGCTTGCAAATGGATTTAGCGACCTTATAATCCTTGAGACTCTTGTTCCCTATTTTTAAAGATTTTTTGATTTGTGCTGCTGTAATTAATTGGAGATTATTGTGAAAAAGTTCAATTATATAATCAACTAGCATCAAGCAGCATAATTATATTAGGGAGAAGCAGATGTTAGACTTCCTTAACATGTAGAAAGTAAAAAAAAAAATAACAATACAACAGGTTGATAGCAAGTCTACAAGTCTGTGGGGACTTTATCTGCCACCATATGGAGCCTCTAGACAGCACTATAATCCTACATGTAGGCACTGTTAGTAGGGAAGAATATCTCTAAATCTCCATATATCCTTATCATATGACTTACTGTCAAAGATGCCAGATACATTCACAATAATGGACGTCTAAACCCATATGATCAGTATTCTATAATCTTATATTTGCTTTTGGTGGGACTCCTCCATGTATACTCATAATTAGGTTACTAACTCTGATCACATAAAATATGCAATTAATGTATTATAATTAGAGATGGGCGAATCGATTCTAACGAAGTGGAATTCGTTTAGAATTTCAGGAAAACTTCAGTTCTGAACGAAGTCGAAGTTTGGGGTACTTCGGGTGAACGAAGTGTGCTTTTGTTTGATAAAATGGCTGCGAGCACATGGCGCTACATGGGGCAAAGCACTCTGGGAGGAAGAAGGGCATAGCCTGCATGACATGTGCAGAGATGAAGCCAATCAGAGACCGGCGGGATTCTGTGACGTCACCGCACTATATAAGTCTGGGCGCGACGCCGGGAGCTCACACCCGCTCTCACTGTACTGGGAAGGTGCTGCCGCGGCTGATTGTTACTGAAGAACTGATTTTTATACAGCGATTTTTGTGGGGTGTCTCAGCTTGTCTCAGATACTGCTTCTCTTAACGTTCTATTTCTGATTTTTTTGGGTATTGGATCTGAAATCCAGTGTGCGACCACTGCAGCTGCATATACATTTAAATCCTAACTGCTCACAGCACATTGAATATCCAAGGGGGATCTAAGCCTGTTCCTGTTGTATTCATTTAAAGAAACAGCGTTTTTTACAATACAAATACCACTTCATTTTTGGCTGCTCAATTCTTTGGCACAATTTACATCCAGGGGTGAATTAAGCGTTGTTATTCAGCTGTAGTGACTCCAAGAAACCGTCATTTTCACCGCCAAAATATATAAATTTTTCCTGTAGCCTAATTCACAAGCAAAGGTTAATTACAATTTTATCTCTTGTTGTGTGGCGTAGAAAACACGCAATTGTAACATGCTACAAAGCTAGTAGTTTGTGGCTGCTCAATTCTTTTGCGCAATTTACATCCAGTGGTTAATTAAGCGTTGTTTTTCTGCTGTGGTGACAAAAATAAACCGTCTTTTTCACCGCCAAAAATTACAATTTTCCTGTAGCCTAATTCACAAGCAAAGGTTAATTACAATTTTATCTCTTGTTGTGTGGCGTAAAAAACACCGCATTGTAACACGCTACAAAGCTACTAGTTTGTGGTGGCTTAATTGTTTGGCGCAATTTACATCCAGGGGTTAATTAAGCGTTGTTTTTCAGCTGTGGTGATCCCAAGAAACCGTCATTTTCAACGCCAAAATATATACATTTTTACTGTAGCATAATTCACAAGCGAAGGTTAATTACAATTTTATCTCTTGTTGTGTGGCGTAAAAAACACGCAATTAAACACGCTACAAAGCTAGTATTTGTGGCTGCTCAATTCTTTGGCGCAATTTACATCCAGGGGTTAATTAAGTGTTGTTTTTCTGCTGTGGTGACAAAAATAAACCGTCTTTTTCACCGCCAAAGTTACAAATTTCCTGTAGCCTAATTCACAAGCAAAGGTTAGTTACAATTTTATCTCTTGTTGTGTGGCGTAAAAAACAAGCATTGTAACACGCTACAAAGCTAGTAGTTTGTGGTGGCTCAATTGTTTGGGGCAATTTAATCCAGGGTTAATTGCGTTGTTTTTCAGCTGTGGTGACCAAAAACCGTCTTTTCAACGCCAAAAATACATTTTCCTGTAGCTAATTCACAAGCAAGTAATTACAATTTTATCTCTTGTTGTTGGCGTAAAAACCGCATTGTAACATGCTAAAAAGCTATAGTTTGTGGTGCTCAATTCTTTGGCGCAATTTACATCCAGGGGTTAATTAAGTTGTTTTTCTGCTGTTTGGGGACAAAAATAAACGTCATTTTCACCGCCAAAAAAAATACATTTTTTTCCTGTAGCCTAATTTACAAGCAAAGTTTAATTACAATTTTATCTCTTGCTGTTGGCGTAAAAAACACCGCATTGTAACACGCCACAAAAGCTAGTAGTTTGTGGTGGCTAATTCTTTGGCGCAATTTACATACAGGGTTAATTAAGCGTTGTTTTTCAGCTGTGGTGATCCCAAGAAACCGTCATTTCACGCCAAAATATTTACATTTTTCCTGTAGCATAATTCACAAGCGAAGGTTAATTACAATTTATCTCTTGTTGTGTGCGTAAAAACACCCATTATAACACGCTACAAAGCTAGTAGTTTGTGGTGGGTCAATTGTTTGGCGCAATTTACATCCAGGGGTTAATTAAGCGTTGTTTTTTAGCTCTGGTGATCCCAAGAAACTGTCATTTTCACCGCCAAAATATATACATTTTTCCTGTAGCCTAATTCACAAGCAAAGGTTAATTACAATTTTATCTCTTGTTGTGTGGCGTAGAAAACACGCAATTGTAACACGCTACAAAGCTAGTAGTTTGTGGCTGCTCAATTCTTTTGCGCAATTTACATCCAGGGGTTAATTAAGCGTTGTTTTTCTGCTGTGGTGACAAAAATAAACCGTCTTTTTCACCGCCAAAAATTACAATTTTCCTGTAGCCTAATTCACAAGCAAAGGTTAATTACAATTTTATCTCTTGTTGTGTGGCGTAAAAAACACCGCATTGTAACACGCTACAAAGCTAGTAGTTTGTGGTGGCTCAATTCTTTGGCGCAATTTACATCCAGGGGTTAATTAAGCGTTGTTTTTCTGCTGTGGTGACAAAAATAAACCGTCTTTTTCACCGCCAAAAATTACAATTTTCCTGTAGCCTAATTCAGAAGCAAGGTTAATTACAATTTTATCTTTTGTGTGGCGAAAAAAACAACCCCTTTAACAGCTACAAAGCATAGTTTGGGGGGCTCATTCTTTTTCGCAATTTACATCCCGGGGGTTAATTAACGTTGTTTTTTTTGTGTGGTGACCCCAAAAACCGTCTTTTCAACCCAAAAATAAATTTTTCTGTAGCTAATCACAAGCAAGGTTAAATTCAAATTTTATCTCTTTTTGTGTGGGGTAAAAAACACCGCATTGTAAACGCTACAAAACTAAATTTGTGGTGGCTCAATTCTTTGGGCAAATTTTCATCCAGGGTTTAAATTAAGCGTTTTTTTCTGCTTGGTGACAAAAAAAAAACCCTCTTTTTCACCGCAAAAAATTCAATTTTCCTGTACCAATTCAAAGCAAAGGTTAATTACAAATTTTTTTCTTGTTTTGTGGCGTAAAAAACCCCAAATTTTAACACCTACAAAGCTAGTAGTTTTTGGCTGCTCAATTCTTTTGCGCAATTTACATCCAGGGGGTTTAAATTAAAAGGGTTTTTTTTCTGCTGTGGGGACAAAAAAAAACCCTCTTGTTAACAGCCAAAAATTATAATTTTTCCCGTACCCAATTCACAAGCAAAGGTTAAATTTAAAAATTTTTTCTCTTTTTGTGGGGGGAAAAAAAAACCCCCATTGTAAAAACCCCTACAAAAAAGTATTTGTGGTGGCTCATTCTTTTGGGCAATTTTCATCCAGGGTTAAAATTTAAACTTGTTTTTTCGGTGGTGACAAAAAAAAACCCTCTTTTTTTACCGCCAAAAATTCAATTTTTCCTGTACCTAATTTACAAGCAAAGGGGTTTAAATTCAATTTTATCTCTTGTTGTTGGCGTAAAAACACGCAATTTTTAACACGCAAAAGTAGTTTTGGTGCTCAAAACTTTTTCGCAATTTACATCCAGGGGTTAATTTAAGTTTTTTTTTCTGCTGTGGTGACAAAAAATAAACCGTCTTTTTTACCCCCCAAAAAATTTCAATTTTCCTG
>JAODAL010052474.1:0-25954 GCA_025379985.1 Phyllomedusa bahiana
GGCCTTTCCTTTTTCATACAGTCGGTCCAACATGTGCAGGCTGGAATTCCAACGGGTGGAAACATCGCATATCATAGTGTGTTGGGGGAGGCCGTTCTGCTGCTGCAACTCGAGGAGGTTGTTCCTGGCTTTGTAGGAATGGATGTGATTTTGTTCGCCGAGGCAAGCCAGGTGCAGAACTGCGTGACACCGCTCTGCCCTTCACATGTGGTATGATGGAGCAGTACTTGTGGATGCTGAGATGATGGTGTTGGTGGAGGAGGAGGAGGTGGACATTGGCGCAGGAGCCGCAGTTTGACAACGTGAAGGAGAAAGCGGTGTCTCCTGTCCAAGTTGTTGGTGTGCCTGGGCATGAAGCACATTCACCCAGTGGGCCGTAAAGGACATGTACTGGCCCTGACCATAGTTACAGCTCCAGACGTCCGCACTGCCGTGCACCTTGGAACAAACTGATAAGCTCAAGGACAGGCCCACCTTCTGTTCTACATATTTATGAAGTGCTGGTACTGCCTTTTTGGAAAGGAAATTACGGCTTGGAACTCTCCATCTCAGCTCGGCACAAGGCATTAGTCCTCTGAACGGTGCAGAGTCCACCATTTGGAAAGGGAGGGACTGCAGTACCAACAACTTGGACAGGAGCACGGTCAGCTTCTGCACCTTAGGATGGTTGGACGCATACTGTTGTCTCTTTGCAATCACCTCGCTGAACGACTTCTGGCGCCATGAGTAGCGAGGAGCAGGGGCATCTGGACCGGGAGATGATGGCAAAGAGAAACAGCTCCGTTCTGCAGAGGTGGTGGATAGTGATGAGCGATTACGATGACTATCGTCATCGGGTCGATAGTCGATACCGGCAATTATCAATAAGATATCCGATAGTCGATAATAGATTATCGCCGATGACCATTAAAGTCTATGGGAGAGGAACAACACCTTCATTCTTACACCCAAACAGGAATGGAGAAGCTGGAATTAACATCTACAACAGTCAAATGGATAAGGGCTACATGTTAGGCAACACACTTAGGTTATAAACACCACAGAAAAAATCTCACAGCCCATTCACTATCCCTGTCTTGCACCACAGCATGACCCTTAAACCTGCATGATCCACAAATTAAAAAGTGCCAGAAGGCAGTATGATTTGAACCATCATTTTACTTGAACTGGACATTGAATATCCCTGTCCTGGAACGCAGCATGAGCCCCAAACCTGCATGAAACCAGATTAAAAAGTGCCGGAAAAAGGAGTCTTTCAACCACCATTTTAGTTGAACTGGACATTAACTATACCTGTCCTGGACCGCAGTATGACCATTAAACCTGTCTGACCCCCAAATTAAAAAAGTGGGGGAAAAGGAGTCTTTAACACCTTTTTTAGTTGAACTGGACTTTAACTAATCTTTTCCTGTACCGCAGTATGACCTTTAAAAAACCTGTCTGCCCCCAAAATTTAAAAAGGGCTGGGAAAAGGGATCTTTCAACCACCATTTTAGTTGAACTGGACATTGCTTACCTTTCTGTACCACAGTATAACCTTTAAACCTTCTGACCCACAGATTAAAAAATCCCCGGAAAAGGAGTCTTTAAACCCCCCATTTTGTTGAACGGGGACATTACAAACCCTGCCTTGTCACCATGATCCCCAAACCTGCAGACCCCCCAATTAAAAAGTCCCCAGAAAAAAAGGCCCTTTAAAACCACCATTTTAGTTGATTGGACTTGACTATATTGTCCGTACCGCAAAGCCCATCAAACCTGTCTGACCTAAAATTTAAAAAAAGTGTGGGAAATGGAGTCTTTAAACCACCATTTTAGTTTCACTGGACATTGAATATCCCTGTCCTGGAAGCACCCATGACCCCAAACCGCAGACCCCCCAGTTAAAAAATTGGAAAAAGGAAGTCTTTCAACCACCTTTTTTATTTTCACTGGACATAGACTATACCTGTCCGTCCGCAGAAGACCATTAAACCTTCGACCCACGATTAAAAAGTGCTGGAAAAGGATATTTGAACCCCATTTTAGTTGAACTGGACTTAACTCTTCTGTCCTGTACCCGTATGACCTTTAAAAACCCTGTCTGCCCAACATTTAAAAAGTGCGGGGAAAAGGGGAATTATTTGAACCACCATTTTAGTTGAACGGGACATTAACATATCTTCCTGTCCCCGCAGAATGACCATTAAACCTGTCTGCCCACAGATTAAAAAGTCGGGGAAAGGTCTTTGAACCACCATTTTAGTTGAACGGGACATTGACTATCCCTTTTCTTACCACAGTTGACCATAAACCTATCAAACCCAAAAGTTTAAAAATTGCGGGGAAAAAGGGATCTTTAACCCCCAAATTTTAGTTGTTTATCTTTGTTTATCTTTGTTCTCTGTCTGTGCCCCATACTCCATTCTCTGAAAAACCTAATCTGGAAAGCTTCCTGTATCCCCTTGTAAAATTTCAGAGGAATTTTTTTTACCAGCTTTTTTTGTACATGCAAGTTTTTTAGTAGTTTAATTCTAGAAAAACATTTTTTAAAATGGAGGAATCCCCTTGTTTTTTTTTCCTTTTTTTTAATTGTTTTAAAGGGTTGTCTCAATACAGGGATTGAAACTATGTTAAAGATTTTGCAAAAAAAAATCATTTTGCAATATTGTCCATTTAACAGTTCCCTACCTATTCCTTTTTGACAGCCCCACACCCTTGACCCACTCTTAACAATTGTGAAAACAAATTCGTTAAAACAACTTTTTTTAAAAAGGGACCTGTGTATAGCTGCTATCACGAAAAAAGACCCCAAAATTCAACATGCCCCTTTGAGCCATTTTGACAATTTGTGAAGAAAAAATGTCTGTTAAAACCAACTTTTTTTTTACAAAGGCCTTTAGATAGCTGCATACACAGCAAAATACCCCAAAAATTCAAAACATGACCAGACCACTTTTGACAATTGGAAAATCAAATGTCTTTTAGAAACAACTTTTTTTTTTATAATGGACCTTAGTAAGCTGCATACACACAAAATGACCCCAAAAAAATTCAAAGCAGACCCTTGAGCCACTTTGGAAAATTTTGAAAACAAATTTCTTTTTAGAAACAACATTTTTTATAATGGGACCTTATATAGCTGCATGTCACAGCAAAATCCCCCCAAAAAATTCAAAACATGACCCCATGAGCCATTTTTTTTTTTTGAAAATTGTGAAAAAACAAATGCTGTTAAAAAAAAAATTTTTAGAAATGGGGCCTGTAGTATTGATGCTTTTTCAAAGCAGCATGCCCCAAAAAATTATAAAAATGACTTCCACCACTTTTAAAAAATTGTGGGGGAAAATCCCCTTTAAAAAAGCCACTTTTCTGTTCCAAAGGCCCATGAAATTTCTGTATCTCCAGAAACATGCCCCCAAAAATTATAAATATGACTTCTCCCCCTATTAAAAATTGTATGGAGAAATGCCACTTAAAAGCCACTTTTCATTTCCAAAAGGACCAAAATTTTATAGCTGTACTCACAGCAACTACCCCCAAAAATTAAAAAATATGACTTCTCACCACTATTAAAAATTGTATGGAGAAATGCCACTTAAAAGCCACATTTTTTTCCAAAGGACCATAATTATAGCTGTATCTCACGAAAACATACCTCAAAACGATTGACAATTGAAAATTCAAAAGATAAAGTGAGAAAGGGAATACGGGGTGGTCGAAACCTGCTGTCTTTTACATTTACTCACAGCAAAACCACAAAATGAACTGTTGGGAAAAGAGAATAAAAATTGCGGGAAAAATGATCTTTTTAAAAAAAGTTTTCAAGGGGCCCTTTTTTCTGTTTGAAGGAATGGAAGTAGACCGGCAACAAATGGGTGACCCAGGTAATTTGGGCCACAACATCATCAAGATCCAGCCTGATTCATCTTGATGAAAGTCAAACGACCACATTATTGTGGAAAGCCGGGATGTTTGTCTGTAATGACCCCCTCCGGCGTGCGAAGGTCCGTCAGATATGACGTGGCTGCTGGGGCAGGACAACACCTCTAGGGGTGGCGAGCGAGCTCGGGCCATTCCCCCCATTTTGGAAAACCCAAAAAGTTATTGGGTCCGGAACAATACAAAAACATCGGTGTTGGACCAGATAGTCGGCACCTGATCTTAAGCTGGTCCTGTGTGTTGGATGTGTGCCCTTGATTGAAAGCTTGGTGAGGGGGTAAATAAAGATTGCCAAGGTCACCCATTTTGGGTTTTCTCCACCTTGCTGCTGCTGCCGCTATGGTTCGGCGTGTCACGTCGCTGAGTTTTTCCCCGTGACATTTGAGGAACGTGAAGCAGAGCAACAGATGTCCCATTTATCAATCGCAAGGTCCCATTTCCTGCATTTTACTCCCTTTTGGGGGGGGGGGGTAAGGAAAGTGCTGAGTTTTGTTTTTGTAGGGGGATCCGGAGGGGGGCCACCCAGTAACTGTTGTTCATTTTTTGTGGCCTTAAGCGATGATCATGTTGGGGGAAAAGGGACACCCAAACACTTTTTGTGGAGAATGGAGCCTTGTTTTTCCCAAACCTCGGGGTCGGGGGCATAGCAAACTGATTTTCCCATCTTCCTCCCTTCCTAAAAATTCGCCCCAACCTTTTTCCAAGGGGACTGGGTAATGTGGGTGTCTAAATACTCCTCCCCTCCTCCCCCGTTTCCCCTCCGGCACAGTTTCCCAACACAGCCCTGACTTGCCTAATGATGCACCCTGAGAGCTGATTGCTGCCTTGCACTAGCCCGGGGGCCCCGAACCCTCCAATGAAGACCGAAAAAATTTTGAGAAACTGTCGGGCCTTGGGGATTCGCGGAAAAGAAAGGCTCCGTGTCCGCACTGTGTCCGTCCCTCCTCCTCATGGGGGGACCTGTTGTTTAGAGTGCCAACGTCGTTTCCCGAACTAAGATCACCACAATGCCATGCTGAAAGGGCATCGTCCGCACTGACCATTTTGGGGGCTTCTTCAAAACTGGCAAGGATGGGCAGAGCTCTTTTCACCTGCCTCCACTCTCGGGGCCAAAAAACCCGGGGCCACACCCTGGAGCATGTGGAGGGGGGAATTTCCATGTGTTTCCACATCAACAATGAGACTGTTTTCAGGGGAGGCCGAGCTACCCTGCAACACAGCCAGCGGGGCGAAGCAGGGGGGAACGGTGGGAAATGCCCAACTCGACCTCGAGCCTTCCTCAGCAGGCAGTCCAACCCCCGGGGAGCTCTTTAGAAATTTCTGGACGACAAGTTCAGGAAATGGCCAGGCAAGGGATGTGCCCAGCCTACCCGATCTTAAGTGCGGCAAGCAAATTTTGCCCCCTTATCGCAACACCCTTCTCTGGCACAAGGCCCTTTTCACCCACCAGCGCTCGTTGCGGAGAGCCTCCCAGCTATGACCTTTGTGGACGGTCTCCAAACGTTAAATTCAACACGGTCTGGTTTTTTCTGTGCAGGGATCCCCCCAGAGGACCTTGGGGAAAGGCCCTGCCCCCATCCCTGGTTTTGAAGAACTGCCCGAGCCTGAAGCCACCGTCCCCCTAGAATCCACCCAGCTTACCCAGGGCGTCACAGAGATATAGCGGCCTTGGCCGTGTTATATCCTGTGTCGGTGGTCAGATGGACTTTTCCGGACACAGGACAACACCTTAAAATTTTAGATGACACGTGGCTGGGCCGGGCAGGGAGGGTTTTTTGGCAAAGAAAAGCCTGCTCGGGATTGGTATTGAGGCAGGGAAGGGCCATACAGGGAGAACCCCTCTGAGTCCACCAACGGAAAAGACAACATTCCAAAGGCCCAAAACCTGGCAATGCCCACATCAGGCATTTTGGGTTTGGGAGGTTTGGGTTAAAGTGTTTCTTCTGCTCCCAAACCCCGGAAAAACGAAGGGGCTGCTGACTGGCCCTGTAAAGGCATGCAGGGCCTCAAACGGGGAAGGGAAGGGTAGGAAGGGTCTCTGGTGGTGGATGGACTCGGGCGAGGTGGGGGCGAAACGGGGGCTGATCCCCGACATGACTCGAGGCATGGGCAGCTGGGAACGCTTTGGTTTGGGGGGGGGAGGAAGGCGGGAGACAGACGGTGTGACATGGTTAAAACCCGGGGGTCGTTGGCCTTTTTTGGCCCAATGTTGCCCCCCATTTCAACTCATGCATTCGCTGATTGACTAACATTTGGGGTGGTTAAAACCTAAATTTTTGCCTTACTTTTTTGCGTTTCCAAAGGCGGGATATGACAACGCGGGTAAACAAGCTTGCTCAAAAAAAGCCCCGCTTGAGAGGTCCCGGACCTTTTTTTTACGGGGATAAGCGAGGAGGGGGGGGTTTTCCCCTGACCGTGGCTGGCGGAAAACAGCCCGACTTTTGCAACCGCCCCTCCCCCTTTTTTAGGCGGGACCCCTACTGACACTACCCCACGTCTTCCTCCCCGTCCAGTGATGAAACTTTCGCAAGCAAAAATTCTGCTGAAAAAAACCACGTTGGATCCGCAATGTCGTCATCACACTCAAAACAGGTGACTTATCGTCCTGACATTTTGCATCCCGGGCTGCAGTACAACAAGGGACGCAAGGCTTTGCCGACCGCCCCGGATTTTTGCCATTGACCGTTCCTTTTCCTCCCCTGAGGCATCAGTAACTGGGCGCAGAGCAGAGAAAATCACATCTTTTTGGGCCCCTTGATCTTTTTCATGCCTTCTGACCCCAACCGCATTTTGTCATCAAAGAGGTCTTCAAAAATGGATTATCCACAGTGGTTGGTACCGAGTTTCTTTTTGGGGCCCCTTGCTTCATGTTGACGGATGCTGATGTGCTGGAAAGAAATTTGGGCCTGACGGGAAAGAGGAGTAAGATGCTGGATGCAGGTTCATTTAACCCCTGAAGAACAGATTGGCGGCTGTTCAATACGGGGGGATTTTAAAGGGGCCCCGACCCAGCGGACAGGGCCCCGACGGGCCTGCAACTGACGATCCCTGGGATCGGTTGTCACCACATGGAAGGAGCCCTTTTTCCCCATACCTCTCCTCCTGTCCCACCCCCTCTTTGCTCGCTTACCACCTGAATTCGTCCCTGTTTAGAAGATAAAAAAATTTGGAAAAGGGATGAAAAGTTTTTGGGAAAATCTCTTATTGAAAGACGCAAATCACAGCTATTCTCAAAACCCTCAAATGAAAACAAAATTGTGATTGAAATTTAAGTGCATTTCCTCAAACAACAAAGCTTGACTGACCAAAATGAAAAAAAAACCTGTCTGAAATGTATGCGCGATAATAAAAGGTATTTTTGGCCCTATCAATTACCGTGGGGACTACAAAAATTTTTTTTCAAATTTAACTGCAAAGTGCTTTTATCAACAAAGCTTGACTGACCAAAAGTAAAAAAAAAAAACACCTGTCTGAAATGATCGGATAATAAAAGGTATTTTTGGCACCTTCATACACCTGTTTGATACAAATTGCGGATTCAAATTTTAAATGCAAGGCGGGTCTATCAACAAAGCTGCCTGCGCCAAAGGAAAAAAACACGTATTGAAAGTATCGGATAATAAAAATTTTTTTTCACCAACAACCTGGGGACTACAAAATTGCTGGGTTCTAATTTAAAAATGCAAGGTGACTAAATTTTAACAAAGCTGGACTGGGCAAAATTGAAAAGAACACCTATTGAAATTATACTGATAAAAAATGGAGTTTTGCACCAACAAATAGCCTGCAATTTCAAAAAGACTGTACCTAAATAAGGGAAGCAATGTCTAAACAAAGTTTTGGGTAAATACCATATCCTTTTTAGAGGGTTGTCTGGTTCGCCCCCCGAGCCCCCCCCCCCCCCCCCGTCCCAAAAATTGACTTTACAGCGGGAGATGCTCCTTTAAATTCTCTGCAACTACCCAAAACTCAAATCTCTGATCTAAGTTCTAAGGGGTCACAGCTAAAAAATAGAGCGCCTGTGAAAAAATAGAAAAATTTCGCGGAGTTTTTTCTGAGCTTTTTGGGGGACAAAAGGCAACCCGAAACTTCCTACTGCATGAGACGCTGACACACACTGATCATGAAAAAGGGGGGCTTCTTCTATGTAAAACGAGGTCATGTAAATTTTTTCCCAGCCCAATCGCAACCATACAAAATCCCGGGTCATAAACGTCGCCCCACACATCCCCAACCCATGCTCTTTTCTGAAAGCTGAGGTTTGCTGGCCCCCCAAAAAAAATTGACAGGAATGCCAAAAAAGGGCCCGATTTTAAAAGATTATGCCGGGTTTTTAAACCAAAAATTTAAATCGCGTATCTAAAAAAATCCAACAACGTAAGTACCGTCCCCGATTTCAACTTTGCCCTAAATAATCGTTTCCAACACTAGTGGGGGAACCCGGGAACTGGCTCAATGGCATGCGTGCCACTGGGCGCTGCGGGCGGCTTTTTTGGCGCGGCGGAAAGGAAGGACCCCACATCTGACCCCACTTTTTCCCAAACCCAAACCGGTTTGTGACGCTGCATGTTTTGCCCAAACTGCCGTGGTCCCAAACGTTAGTTTCCCGGGCCAGGGTTTCCCACTTTTTTTTTGCCCAAAAGATTCTACAATCCCCCATATTCCTTTTTTGGCCTCCTTGCTTAGAAAAAGAACTGCCCCACCGCCGAGTATCGGTTTTTTACCGCCAATGATCCAACTGAGTGACTATTTTTGCCGCCCCCTTCCTTCGTGAGCCAAAACTGTCCCCACTACTTTTTTTGGGACCTGAAAAAGGGGGTTTTTTCTACCCCCTTTGGCCGTTTGGGCCCTCCCCCCCTCACCCCTGCGCCCCCCCTGCTGATTTCAGGGCCCACAACCCATTTGGGCTGGCTGCGCCGTTTGCCTGACCGCAAGCTGCGCCCTCTTCCCCTTGAGGGAGGGATGAAGCCCTTGCTTAAACCCGGCCCCCCAAGTGGGGTTTCGACTACATCCCCCCATCGTTTTTGTTTTTTTCTCGTCACTGCGTCCTCATCCCCAGTTTTGGTTTTTCCACCTCCACATAAAATACTTTGCCGCCAACTGCAAAAAGCGGGGGAAAAATTTGACCCCATTTCTTCACTGCCAAAAGCTGCTAAACTGCCCCCCCAAAAATTTGGGTTCTCCCGCTATTATGGGCTGACCCCAAAACCACAAGTAGATCTCGGCTGAGGGAACCGGAGGGGACAGAGGGGGGGGTTTGAGGACAGGTGAGGGCCACTGCCCCCGCTCCGGGGCCCCATCCCAAAAAAAAGGGTTGTTTCTAAACGTTCCCCCCGGGCCCTTTTGGTTTGGGGTTGTCAATGTCATCGGGAAAGGAAGGGGAAATGACCTAGCCCAACCCAAATTTCAAAACCTTTTGGGTTTTGTTAACAACACAGTAAAAAAAACAGCAAAAGGTCCTAAACCCCAACATAATCCAGCCTCAGGGGGTTTGGGGTCACCACGAAATTCCCCCAACCCAGAGTCCAGGGCGTGGCCAAAAGTTTACTAGAAAACAACGTTTGGTTGCAGCAAAACCCCCCCAAGGGAAATAAAAATTTAAAAACTTAATTTCCTTTTTTTTTTAGGGTAAATATAAAACTTAAAAGCATTCCCAGTGCAAAATCCCCTAAAAGGGCATCGGGGGTTAGCTAACCCGATTTTTGGGAGGGATTTGCACATGGGAAGGGTTTTGTAAGTTTTATATTTACCCTAAAAAAAAAGGGCTTAAGTTTTTTTTATATTTCCATTGGTGGGTTTTCGCTGCATCCATCGTGTTTTTCTAAATAATAGTTTTGGGAAAAAACCAAACCCCCCGCAGAAAGACAGCGGCAAGGGTTTTTTGGCCTCACCGAGTTGGGCCCTTGCTGGGAACCCTCCCCCCTTTCTGGGCCCCCGGGACCTGGGGCCCGCTCCAGGGAAAGTTTGTTGCCACTGCCCCCTCGCAGTTAAAAAAGCCTGCCACCCTCTGTCTGACATACTGTTGGGGTTAAACACTGTTTTTATGAAGATATCTTTTTTAAAAGATGAATACACCCCTGTATTTGACTCCCCAAAAGAACCCAGTAACAAAAACTTTTGGGTTTAAAACCCCTTTATATAAAATTTCGCCCCCACAAAATGGCCAGGAAAAATTTACTTGGGATGTGCTGTTTTTTAAAAACCCCTTGTAAAATTTTAAATGAATATAAAAGCACAAACAGGGTTAAATTTAAACCCTTTGGTTTGGGGAATTTTGCTACAGGGAAAAGGTTTTTCTTTTTAGGAAAAAGAAAAGTTTTCCTTTTTGGGGACCCACAACAGCAAAAAACCTTTTCTTTTAACCCCCCCGGAAACTAAAAATTGGGGCCCAAAAAAAAAAAAAGAAAAAAAGGGAAAGAAAAATTTCCAGCTTTGTTTGCTGTTTAAAAAAGCGTGTAATTTTTCTACAAAAAAACAAAAAACCCTTTTAATTAACCTTCGTTTAAAATTATGGTACAGGAAAAAATTTTTTTCTCTTTTTTGGGGGTGAAAAAGAACGTTTTCTTTTAGGCCCCCCAAATGCAGAACAACGCTTAATTAAAAAAAAAACCTGGATGTTAAAATTTCGTAAAAAAAATGAGCAACCAATAATGAAGTGGTATTTGGATTGTAAAAACGCTGTTTCTTTAAATCAATACAACAGGAACAGGCTTAGTTAACCCTTGGATATTCAATGTGCTGTGAGCAGATAGCATTAAAATCTATATGCAGTTGCATTGGACGCACACTGGACTTCAGTTCCAATACTCCACAAAATCAGAATTAGAACAGAAGAGAAGCAGTCTCTGAGACAAGCTGTGACACCCCCCAAAAATCGCTGTATAAAAATGAGTTCTTTAGTAAGCAGCCGTGGCAGCACCTTCCTTAATCAGTACAGTGAGAGCAGTATGAGTTCCCAGCGTCGCGCCCGGACTTATATAGTGCGGTGACGTCACAGAATCCCGCCGGTCTCTGATTGGCTTCATTTCTGCACATGTCATGTAGGCTCTGCCCTTCTTCCTCCCAGAGTTCTTTGCCCCATGTAACGCCATGTGCTCGCAGTCATTTTATCAATCAAAAGCATGCTTCGTTCATGCAAAGTACCCCAAACTTCGACTTCGTTCAAAACCGAAGTTTTCCTGAAATTCTAAACGAATTCCACTTCGTTAGAATCAATTCGGCCATTTCTAAAGACGGGCAAAGTTATGCGTTGGGGACAAGACTGCCAGTCTCGTTGCTTAGTGGCACCTCGCCTAGTGCGCCCCACTTCTCCACGGTCATCTCCCAAACCTATACCTGGTCTGCCGGCACAGTATCAGGAATTTCAGGATATCCTCTCCGAGAAGCAAGCGGAGACTCTTCCTCCTCAACGTCCCTATGATTGCCCTATAGACCTGCTGCCCGGGTCTAGTCCTCCCTGGGGTATGGTCTACCCTCAGGTACAGACCTGAGACTCAGGCCATGTCGGCCTACGTTCGAGAAAATCTTCTGAAGGGCTTTATCCACAAGTCTACCTCTCCAGCTGGTGTTTAATTCTTCTTCATGGAGAAGAAGGATGGTTCACTGCGCCTCTGCATTGATTACCGCGGACTCAACAAAATCACCATTAAAAACCAGCATCCATTACTGTTAATTACTGAACTCTTTGACCATCTACAGGGAGCCAGAATCTTTTCTAAGTTAGATTTGCGGGGGGGCCTATGATCTCATTCGGATCTGTGAGGACGACGAGTGGAAAACGGTCTTCAACACTCGGAATGGGCACTTCGAGTATCTGGTTATGCCCTTCAGCCTGTGCAACACCCCTGCGGTTTTCCAGGAATTTGTCAATGACATATTCAGAGATCTCTTGTACACATGCCTAGTCATCTATCTGGATGACATTCTGTTTTTTTTCACCTAATCTGGAGTCCCACCATTCCCATGTGCGCCAGTTTCTGAGATGTCTTCGAAATAATTATCTCTATACCATACTGGAGAAGTGCCTCTTCCATCAGACCAGTCTCTTGTTTCTTGGGTATATCATCTCAGACAAGGGTCTGCAGATGGACCCCACTAAACTGTCCGACGTCCTGCAGTGGCCATGACTAGAGATGGGTGAATTTCTCAAAAATTCGGTTCGCCGACTTCGCCGAATTTTCCGACAAAATTTGTTTCGGTCCGAATTACTTCGGGACGAATCACGTTAAAAAACAGCTATTTCCAGGCTGCAGAGAGCCTGTAGGGTGCTGTAGAATGTTGTGCCATGCTTAAATATGCAGAGGGAGCTTGGTTTGGTCTTCATACAATGCTGTGTTTTAGTATGACATGCACATGACTGCCGCCGCTCTTAGAATCGCTTCACTCTAAAATTCCCTGTGCACTTACAGGGGCAAAACTGACCAAAAAACTGAAGCAGGAATGCAGCCTGATAAAGTCATGGCAGCGCCAGCTGGAAAAAAACAAGCTGAGGGCTAAGATCCTACCATAGCGTCAAAGAACACAGTAGTAGGTTACCGGAGCCACCACAGATCGCAGCACAGTAAGGGGACGATGGCAATAGCCACGCCAGGGAGCGGAATCTAAGTAGGTCCCGGTTTTCACCAGAGCCCGCCGCAAAGCGGGATGGACTTGCTGCGGCGGGAGTCTACCAGGTCGTTACCCCTGACGTGACTTGCTTGCGGTGGCAGCCGAGGTGTAGCGAGGTACAAAATCGTAAGGCAAACTCGGAGTCGGGGACAAGCGTAAGGTCAGGACAGCCGGCAAGGATCGTGGTCAAGGGATGGAGGCAAGAGGTACGGTACACGGATATGACAGACGAGGCTCAAGGAAGAGGCAGAGGAAGTTTTTCCTGTCTGTAATTTGGACATATGATTCTCATTCTTCATACTGAAGAAGCTCATCCCAAGCCAGTTTTGCAGCATTTGCTTGTAGTTCAGTATTCCAGTTTTGTACTAAATTCCATCACTAATGGCACCGAATGCAAAATAAGCACCTAAAACATTCCCTGTATTTAGGGTCTCCTTCAATTCCATACGCTGCATTTCAACAAATTGGTGTCACGCAGAAACTGGATTCAAACTACCACGTTTATACTTCATAATAAACTACGTTGGAACTTTTTTAGGTTTTAATGAAGAAGCTGATGGAGGTAGAATGGCCTTGGCCAAAAATGGTTTCGGAACGTTAGCAAACTGACTACGGAGGATTTCTCTATATTATTTGAGTTTGTCCTCCCTCTCAGCAGCTGGAAAAAAGGCTCCCATTTTGGAACAGTACCAAGGGTCCAAGAAGGTGGAGAGCCAGAAGTCATCCCGGTGACTATTCGGCTGTCAGTAGCCAGGCAAATCAGCATGCTGCGGGCCATGTGCGCAAGTGATTCTGGGGGACTCCCTGCCTTCATCTCCAATGTATACTGCCACGGTGCTTGGGGGTGCAGTGGCACAGTGACAGAATGTGGAGGGCACGGCAGCAGCCACAGCAACAGCATGAGGTCAGAGAATGGCACAATGACACAGTGTGGAGGTGACGGCATCAACAGCAGCAGCATGAGGTCAGATGACACAGTGTGGAGGTGGCAGAAACAGGAGTAGACCACAGAGTGGCACAATCACACAGTATGGAGGTGGCAGCAACATCAGGAGTCCACAGAGTGGCAGCAACATCAGGAGCCACAGCAGCAGCATGAGGTCCGACAGTGGCACAATGACAGAGTGTGTAGGTCACGGCAGCAGCCACAGCAGCAGCATGAGGTCAGAGAGTGGCACAAAGACAAATTCTGGAGGTGGCAAAAACAGGAGTAGGCCACAGAGTGGCACAATGACAGAGTGTGGAGGTCACGGCAGGAGCAACAGCAGCAGCATGAGGTCAGAGAGTGGCACAATGACAGAGTGTGGAGGTGGCACAAACAGGAGTAGGCCACAGAGTGGCACAATGACAGAGTTTGGAGGTCACAGCAGGAGCAACAGCAGCAGCATGAGGTCAGAGAGTGGCACAATGACATTCTGGAGGTGGCAAAAACAGGAGTAGGCCACAGAGTGGCACAATGACAGAGAGTGGAGGTGGGTGGCAATACCAGTCCCTGGTAAAGATGGTGGTAGGCAGATCAGGCATCAGGCGGGTTTAAGTATCAGTATAGTGGCTGAGGCAGGTAGTTGGAACCCAGACTCATTTCTCAAAGTTTGGGTGAGGCGTTATGGCTCATGTAATCTGATGCCTCAGGCATTGGTGTGTGGAAATCCTGGCCGATCCACACCTGATTCATCTTGACAAAGGTCAGTTGTTCCACATTTCCCGTGGACAAGCGGGTTCTCCTTGGGGTAACGATGGCCTCCGCCGCACTGAACACCCGCTCTGATGCCACACTACTTGCCGGGCAGGACAGCTTCTCCACTGAAAACTCGGCAAATTGCGGCCACACATACAGTTAGGCTGCCCAGTAGTCCAGCGGATCTTCTAACTGGGGTGGCAGAGTGCTGTCCAAGAAGGCCACGACCTGTTGGTTCAGGGTCTTCTCCAGGTCCTGCTGATGCTGCTGCTGGCGACTGCCCTCCTCACTAGGCGGGTGAAGGAAGCTGCCCATCAGAGACTCCAGACTTAGGTTGCTGCTGATGGAGCTGGTACTGTTTCTACCCCATCACCTTCCCACAGCAGCCGCGGCAGTGATACATGAGCGCTGAGGAACCCCCCGGTCAGACCTGTCAGAGGAGGGACGATGCCGCACATAGGCAGCGGCCAACTGACTACGAAGGATTTCTCTATAGTATTTGAGTTTGTCTTCACTCTCAGCAGCTGGGAAAAAGGCTCCCATTTTGGACCGGTAGCGACGGTCCAATAGGGTGGAGAGCGAGAAGTCATCTCTCTTCCGGATGGTGACTATTCGGCTTTCACTAGCCAGGCAAATCAGCATGCTGCGGGCCATCTGCACACGTGACTCCATGGGGCTCCCTGCCTCCATCTCCATTGTATACTGCCACGGTGCTTGCGGGTCATCTGCCTCATCTTCCTCATCTCCATCTACCTCCTCCAGCTGCTCCTGCTCCTCCTCTGCTGTCACCTGGGTATAAAAACCACTAATTTCTCCAGACAATGCTCCAATGTGCTCCAATGTCCTCCTCCTCCAGTTCAGTACCCACCGGACTCATGTGGCCGCGAGATGTAGTCGCCACGTCTCCAGTCCCCTGCCCAGACAGATTTTTCAGCATCTTCGAGGACATGAAGCAGTGGAATGACGTTATTCATCCCGTAGTCCTGGCGACTGACAAATAACGTGGCCTCCTCAAATGGCCTCAGCAAACGGCAGGTGTCACGCATGAGCTGCCACTGGCTGACATCAAAGTTACTCAGGGGAGTACTCCTGTCCGCCTGGATCATCCAAAAATCGTTAATAGCTTTTCTCTGTTCATACAGTCGGTCCAACATGTGCAGGCTGGAATTCTAACGGGTGGAAACATCGCATATCAGCATGTGTTGGGGGAGGCCGTTCTGCCGCTGCAACTTGAGGAGGGAGTGCCTGGAGTAGTAGGAATGGATGAAGTGCCTGCACAGTTTCCTGGCCATTTTCAGAATCTTCTGATGATAGGTTGAAGACTTCAGGAACGTTTTCACAACCAGATTGAACACGTGCACCATGCAGGGCGCATGGACCATCCCTCCTCGATGCAGCGCGGACACCATGTTCCTTCCATTGTCCATCACCATGGATCCGATTTGCAGTTGGCGCAGAGAAAGCCACACATCGATTTCTTACTGCATGATGCGGAGCAGTTCCTCCCATGTGTGACTTCGGTCGCCGAGGCAAGCCAGATGTAGTTCTGCGTGACACCGCTGTGCCCTACACATGTGGTATGATGGAGCAGTACTTGCGTTTCCTGAGATGGTGGTGGTGGTGGAGGAGGAGGCGGACATTGGCGCAGAAGCCGCAGTTTGACAACGTGGAGGAGAAAGCGGCGTCTCCTGTCCAACTTGTTGGTGTGCCTGGGCGGGAAGCACATTCACCCAGTGGGCCATAAAGGATATGTACTGGCCCTAACCGTGGTTACAGCTACACACGTCCACGCTGCCGTGCACCTTGTAATAAACTTAAGCTCAAGGACTGGCTCACCTTCTGTTTTACATATTTGTGTAGGGCTAGTACTGCCTTTTTGGAAAAGAAATAACGGCTTAGAACTCTCCTCCTCGGCTCAGCACAGGCCATAAATTCTCTGACCGGTGCAGAGTCCAGCTTTTGGAAAGGGAGGGACTGCAGTACCAACAACTTGGACAGGGGCACGGTCAGCGTCTGCACCTTAGGATGGTTGGACGCATACTTGGGTCTCTTTGCAATTGCCTGTTTGTACGACTGGTGGCGCCATGAGTAGCGAGGAGTAGGAGCGTCTGGACCGGAAGATGATGGCAAAGAGAAACAGCTCACTTCTGCAGAGGTGGTGTAGCCTTGACTGGCTGCAATGGCATGCGTGCCACTGGGCCCTGCTGCTGCTGCTGTTGCTGCGGCGGCAGGATGGACCACCACATCTGAGCCACGTTTCACCCAGGCCACCGGATGGTGACACTTCATTTGTTGATGCATGGCCTTGGTTCCAATGTTATCTCCCTAGCCATGCTTCACTTTCTGCCCACAGATTCTACATATACCCATATTCGGCTCCTACGGTGTCTTAGCAAAGAACTCCCACACGGCCGATTAGCTGATTTTACCGCCAACGCTTCGCACTGAGTCACTACTACCGCAGCTGCCTCGCTGAGCCCCTGTGCTTCTACTTTCTTGGACCTGCGAAGCGGGTTTTTTACCCCGTGGCCGATTGGCTCACGACCTCACACTGCTGCTATCCTGCTGACTCACGGCCACACGACCCACTTGCTGGCTGCTCTGCTGCCTGACGCGCAAGATAACGCCCTCTTCTCCTGACGATGATGAAGCCATTGCCTCACCCGGCTCCCAAGTGCGGTCGGCTACATCATCATCTATTTGTGTTTCATCGTCACTGCTGTCCTCATGACCGGTCTTGGTATGCCGAGGCTGACCTCTCACAACATGACCTCCCATGCCACTCTCCACATCTATACTTTGCCGCCTACTGCAAGAAGCAGGCAATATTGGCCCCATTTCTTCGCTGCCAAGTAGCTGCTGACTGCCCTCCTCAAATTGTTCATCCTCGCTATATAGTGGCGCTGAGCCCAGACCACATAGTATATCTCTGGCTGAGGGAACCGGATGGGACAGAGGCGGGTTGAGGACAGGTGAGGGTCGCTGACCCGCTCCCGGGCCATGCCAACTAATGGTTATGTCTGAGGTTCCCACCGAGTCTGGGCTGGGGTTGTCAGATGTCATCTGGGAGGAAGAGGATGACCTAGTCAACCAATCAAGAACCCTTGGGTTGCTGAACAACACACGGCCGCTAGATGACAGCGGCAGTTGTGGCCTCACCGAGTGACCCCTGCTGCGACGTCCCCTTGCTGTGCTGCGACCTGGGCCTGTTCCAGGAATGTTTGTGCCACTGCCACTCGCAGGTGAAGAGCCTGCCACCTCTCTGTCTGACATACTGTTTGTTCTAAAATGTACAGACACTGTTTGATGAAGATATCTGCATATGATAAATACACACCCTGTATTTGACTCCAAATGAACCCAGTAACAAGCTGGGTAACCCTTGGATATAAATTGCGCTCCACAAATGGGCAGGAAAAATTTACTTGTATGTGCCGTTTAAAAACTCTGTGTATTTTACTGAATAGAGAAGTGCAAACAGGTTTATTTAACCTTCGGATATAAATTATGCTACAGGCAAAATTTCTTCTTTGGCGTTGAAAAACACCGGTTTCTTTTACTGACTACAACAGCAGAAAAACACTAAATTAACCTTCGGATATGAATTATGCTACAGGTAAAATTTCTTCTTTGGCGTTGAAAAACACCATTTCTTTTACGGACCACAACAGCAGAAAAACGCTTAATTAAGCCTTGGATCTAAAATGCACAAAAGAAATGAGCTGCCAAAAAATTACCAGCTATGTAGCGTGTTAAAACGACATGTATTTTACTGACTACAACAGCAGAAAAACACTTAATTAACCCTTGGATCTAAATGGTGCAAAAGAAATTAGCTGCCAAAAATTACCAGCTATGTACCGTGTTAAAACAACGTGTATTTTACTGACCACAACAGCAGAAAAACACTTAATTAACCCTTGGATCTAAATTGCGCAAAATAAATGAGGTGCCAAAAATTACCAGCTATGTAGCGTGTTAAAACGACGTGTATTTTACTGACCACAACAGCAGAAAAACACTTAATTAACCTTCGGATATGAATTATGCTACAGACAAAATTTCTTCTTTTACTGACTACAATAGCACAAAGACGTTTAAGTAGCACTTGGATATAAATTGCGCAAAAGAAATAAGCAGCCAAAAATTAACTGGTATTTGGATTGTAAAAGCGCTGTTTCTTTAACTGAATACAACAGCAACAACAGGCTTAGATAACCCTTGGATATTCAATATGCTCCAGAACTTAGCAGATAGCATTAAAAAATATATGCAGCTGAATTGGACACACACTGGACTTCAATTCCAATACCCCACAAAATTAAAATTACGTAAGAGGAGCAGTCTGTGAGAAAAGCTGTGACACCCCCCCAAAAAATCGCTCTATAAAAGGTCTTTCTTTTGTGTGAGATCTCTAATACTGGAGCTGCAGCAGCTACAACACGGCACAGAGAGAGGAATGTGAACTGGTATATAGTGCGGTGACGTCACAGAACCCCGCCGGTCTCTGATTGGCTTCACCTCTGCACATGTCATCTAGGCTATTCCTTTCTTCTTCCCAGAGTTCTTTGCCCCATGTAACGCCATGTGCTTGCATCCATTTTATCAATTAAAAACACGCTTCGTTCATAATCAAAGTTTTCCTGAAGTTCTAAACGAATTCCACTTGATTAGAATCGATTCGCCCATCTCTAGCCATGACTTATCAGTCTCCGGGCCATATGGGGTTTCTTTTCTTGGGGTTCACCATTTATTTCAGGCAGTTCATCCCACATTTCTCGACAATGATGGCACTGATTAAGGCTCTCACCATGAAGCATGGCAACCCAAATCTATGGCCACCAGTCGTTGAAGAAGCCTTCACCAAGTTAAAATCGGCCTTCGTTTCTGCACCTGTTCTGACTCCCGCCCCCTTATACTAAGAAAAATTTCTTCTTAGAAGTTGATGCATCTTCCGTGGGGGCTGGGGCAGTCCTCACTCAAAAGGGCCCCAGAGGCAAAACCCGGACCTGCAGTTTCTTTTCTAAAACATTTTCTCCCACTGAAAAGAATTACACCATTGGGGATCTGGAATTACTGGCCATTAAGCTTGCCGTGGAGGAATGGCTCCACCTCCAGGAGGGAGCTCGTTATCCCATTAATATCTTTAACGATCACAAGAATCTCCTCTACCTTCAAAAATAACAACGTTTAGATCCACGCCAAGCCAGGTGATCGCTATTCTTCCCCAGCTTCAATTTTGTCATTCACTTCCGACCTGCAGAAAATAATATCAAGGCTGATACCCTTTCTCACGTTTCAGACGTTATTGGAGAAGAAGCCACTCCTCGGCAAATTGTACGCCGAGAACGTCTGATCTCTGCAGCGCTCTTAAACCTCCAATGTGTACCCCCGGGTAAGATGTACATGCACCCTGCGCTCCGGAAAGGGTTCTGAAGTGGGGTAATTGCTCGCAAGTTGCCTGACACCCTGGTATACAAAAATATTGTTCTCTGATTTCCCATTTCTATTGGTGGCCTGATTTTTCAAAAGATGAAAAAGAATTTGTGGAATCTTGTACTTCTTGTGCCCACAACAAATCACCTCACCTCAAACCTGTGGGTCTGCTACAACCTCTGCCTATTTCTCACAGTCCATGGAGCCACATTGCTATGGATTTCATCACTGACCTACCTCCCTCTGACGGTAATACTGTCATCTGGGTGGTCACTGACTGATTCTCTAAAATGGCTCACTTCGTTCCTCAGCCTGGTCTACCGTCCGCTCCATGTCTCATCAACCTCTTCTTCCAACATATCTTCCAACTACATGGGCATCCCCAACATGTTGTTTCGGACCGGGGAGTTCAGTTAGACTCAAGATTTCGGCGGGGCCTCTGCTCTCTACTACAAGTTGAACTGGACTTTTCTTTCACTTACCATCCACATTCAATGGCCAAGTGGAAAGAGTTAACCAAGTC
Organism: Phyllomedusa bahiana; assembly: GCA_025379985.1. Classification (NCBI taxonomy): domain Eukaryota; kingdom Metazoa; phylum Chordata; class Amphibia; order Anura; family Hylidae; genus Phyllomedusa; species Phyllomedusa bahiana. Next base: position 20,166 of record JAODAL010052474.1, read on the forward strand.
TTAGGTACCTATCTCCGCCACTTTGTATCTGCACGACAAGATGATTGGTCCATTCTGTTGCCTTGGGCAGAATTTTCTTACAATTCTTTAGGGTCAGACTCCGCTAAGGCATCCCCTTTCTTCATTGTCTTCGGTCAGCACCTCCGTCCACCCCATCTGCTGCCGTCTGCTTCCTCAGATTTTCCTGCAGTAGACAAACTGGTCCGTGACCTATCCTCCATATGGAAGAAGACACACCTATCTCTGCTTCAAACCTCTGCCCGTTTGAAGGTTCAAGCAGACAGAAAGAGAAGACCCCTTCATCCTTTTCCCCACAGAGACAGGGTATGGCTGTCTGCCAGTTATATCTGTCTAAAAGTCCCCAGTTGCAAACACGGAGGAACACGGAGAGGCGAGGTAAGTAACTTTTTCTTTATTTTTAAGTAACAAGGGGCAATTTATGGCTACAGGGGGGCTGTAACACCTACAGGGGACATGTATATAACTACACAGGGCAGTATACGGCTACAGGAGGCATGTATGTACCTACAGGGAGTTGAATATGGATACAAGGGGCATGTGTATACCTAGAGGAAGAACCCATAGCTACAGGGGGCATGTATATTTACAATGAGCTGTATACCTACAGAGACCGCTATATTCCTAGAGGGGGCCTGTCTACACCTACAAGGGGTTGTATACACCATCAGTGAGCATATGTACTTACAGGGGGCTGTAAATACCTGCAGGAGGTCTACCTTTTAACAGGTACTCTATATACCTACCTACCTACCTACCTAGAGGGGCTATACCTTTAGGTTTTTTTTTATACCTACCTACATGTGGCTACCTACCTACAGGGGGCCTTTATATCTACCTGCCCGGGGGCCTTTATATCTTCCTACGAGGGGACTATATACTTACTTAGAAGTAGGTTTACCTATCTGTCTATCTAGTTTTGTGGTTGTGCTTATCTACTATATTGGGGGTTTACTTACTTTCTATATGATAATTTGGTACAGAAACTGAAGCACTATTACTGTTTGGGACACAAGGGGGTTATTATTACCATTGGGGGCACTATGGATAGGGAGTTTGTACAGATATGGGAAATGGTAGTGAAGTGCTGTAAAAGTGAGGAGTCTAAGATGTCTATGTCTTAAATTCTGCAGGGATGAGTCATGGCTGTCAGCACCAGATGGAGAAGAAAAAGGAGAAAGAATAGTTCATCAGAGAAGGGAACGATTAATCAGCTGAGACGTCTCCAGTGAGTTCCAACATGGAACATGTAAATCACTTATATATGTCTAGAGCACATGCCTACAACTGGTATCTACCACTATATGGTCACTGTATTGCAATAATATTGGTCATAGTGTAATGGTATATATATTCAATTTGTAATATATATATATATAATATATATATATATAATATATATAAATCAAATATATATATCATATATATATATATACAACTCACTGGTAAGGTCATGGTTAATTATGTTAGAATTTATATCTGAAATACTTCACTATATGGTATAGATCCATGACGTATCTTACTGGTCTGATTGATATCTGTGGGCAGTTGGGGAGTTTAAATGGCAATACCATTGTAGTGTTTTTAAGATATATTTACTCCTTTTTCCCATATACTGCATTATGATTCCACTCTGACCATTTTCTTGTCCTTTTTTGGTTCTTGTTTGTAATTCTTTCTCCTCACCATCATTTTTTTCCACTTTTTTGTATATTTATACTTAATATTTTTAAAGTGATGATAATAAAATGTTATATTTTTACCCTATACTCTCTATGTTTTCTTTTTGGTTAAGTATATTATGATTTAAGAGAGGGGTTCCAATATGAGAGGAGGCTTTAGAATTGTTATGCCTAACCGGATGAGAGGGTGTGGACAAATATTAGTGTTTGTGATATATATATATATATATATATATTATTCCATCTAAATGGATATATCAGCATTCTTAAAACAGTACTAAAGTTTCGAAGTCTTTTGACTTCTAAAACTATCACTATGTGCTTAACAGTATTACGTTTAGACATGGAGACAACCTGCTCTTGACTCTTAGCCATGTCTGCACAATGTTGTCATTACAGCATAATTCAAGCTACAAAAATAAGAATGAAGAAGCAAAAGAAATAAGAAGCATAAGAAATTACAAGTTAGTGTAATGATTTCATCACACCAGTTTGTACAAGTTGAAGCGAGACCGGGCGGAACACTGTACAGGTGGTGGAGGTGGTGAAGTCACGGTGGCACCTTGGGCCTCTAAAATCAACTCCTTTGGTGGGTCCTAGGAACTCCAGTTTTATACTGCATTTGTTCAAAAACAACACTTGGCTTTGCACAAAAGAACTTTGTTTGAAAAACAAATGCGCACTGCTGTGGCTGCAATACATATAGACATTCAAATTCAAATAACAGTGGCACACTATGGACTAAGGAAACTATCAGAAAGGACATAGGAATTTTGGAAAAGGCATTACTGCTAACTAGAAAACATGAAAAAATTTGAGGCTCTTAATTCACACTTTTGGCCAAAAATGCTTAAGCCCACCTCCGCAACTTCACCGGGACCTCAGTACATGTGGGTCCTACGCTATTGTTACCTCTATTGGGTCCTGTTCAGACCTGCATACTTTAGAGAGCGAAGATACCTGCTTCAAAGAAAACTGCACTTATTTAAAACCCTGAAGAAGTGGGCGGGTGTGCAAAAACCAAAATGGGCAACCACTCCTCCTTACATATAATCAAAAACAACACTTTGGGTTTGCACAAAAGAACTTTGTTTGAAAAAACAAATGCGCCCCTGGTGTGGCTGCAATACATATAGACATTCAAATTTTCAAATAACTTTGGGCACACTATGGACAAAAGGGAAAATTTAACAGAAAGGGCCCGGGAAATTTTTTGGAAAAGGCTTTTACAGCCCTAAAAATACCAAAAAAAAATTTCTGGGGGCCTCTTAGTTCACATTTTTTGGCCCAAAAAAATTTTTTAAGCCCACCTCCACAACCACCGGGACCTCGTACAGGTGGGTCCAAACGCTATTGTTACCTTTTTAATTTTCCTGTTCAAAACCTGAAAACCCTTTAAGGAGAAAAAAAAAGATCCCCTCCTTCAAAGAGAAAACTGCCCCGGGGGGAAAATTTTTAAAAAACCTAAAGGAAGGGGGTGGGGTGTGAAAAAAACCAAAAAAGGGGAGGAAAACCCGGGCCCCCTATTTAAGTTTTAGAGCGATTACGTTGACCATCGAAAACCGGTCGTTTGGTCGATATCGACCCCCAAAAAAAAAAAAGCAAAAAGAAGCCCGATAGTGGGGGGCCCGATTATAGCGGGGCCCACATTAAAGTCAAAGGGAGAAGGCCAACAAAAACCTTCTTTTTTAAAACCCAAACAGGGCTGGAAAAAGCGGGAAATTTAAAAAATCCCCCAACAGTAAAATTTGATACGTGCTACATCTTAGGAAACACACTTAGGTTTATAAAACCCCACAGAAAAAAAATAAACACACCATTCACTACCCCCGCCCTTGTACCACAGCATGACCCTTAAACTGCATCACCTAAAAATTTAAAAAATCCCTAAAAGGGAAATTTATTTGAACCATCAAACTTACTTGAACTGGACATTGAATAAACCCTGTCCCCGGAATGCAGCAAGAGCCCCCAAAACCCGCAAAGACCCCCAGATTTAAAAGTTTCCCGGAAAAAGGGGGTCTTTTAACCCCCATTTTTTGTTGAACTTTGGGCATTGACTAAAACTTTTCCTGGGCCACAGGAAAAAAACCCCCAAACATGCAAAGAAAAACCCCCCGAAATTCCCAAAAGTTTCCGGGGAAAAAGGGGTCTTTCAACCCCCATTTTTGTTTCACTGGACTTGACTAAAAATGCCCTGGCCCCCAGCATGAGCCCCCAAAAAGCATGACCCCCAGATTAAAAAGTGTCGGGAAAAAGGGGTCCTTTTTAACCCCCATTTTAGTTTCACTGGGCATAGACTATCCCTGTCCTGAGCCACAGCATGAGCCCCAAACCTGCATGACCCCCAGATTAAAAAGTGCCGGAAAAAGGAGTCTTTCAACCACCATTTTAGTTTCATTTGGACATTGACTATACCTGTCCGGGGCCACAGCATTAGCCCCAAACCTGCATGACCCCAGATTAAAAAGTGCCGGAAAAAGGAGTCTTTCAACCCCCATTTTAGTTTCACTGACATTGACTATACCTGTCCTGGGCCACAGCATAAGCCCCAAACCTGCATGACCCCAGTTTAAAAAGTGCCGGAAAAAGGAGTCTTTCAAACCACCATTTTATTGAACGGACATTGACTATATCTGTCCTGACCGCAGAATGACGATTAAAACTGTCTGACCCCAGATTAAAAAGTGCCGGGAAAAGGAGTCTTTCAACCACCATTTTAGTTGAACTGGACATTGACTATACCTGTCCTGGACCGCAGTATGACCATTAACCTGTCTGACCCCCAAATTAAAAAGTGCCGGAAAAGGAGTCTTTGAACCACCATTTTAGTTGAACTGGACATTAACTATATCTGTCTGTACCGCAGAATGACCATTAAACCTGTCTGACCCACAGATTAAAAAGTGCCGGAAATAGGAGTCTTTCAACCACCATTTTAGTTTCACTGGACATATACTGTCCCTGTCCTGGTAGCGCTTGCCCCCTGTATGAGGCGGACCAATTGAGCTTCACTTGAGAATACTGGTGGTTAACGCTCCTGTTTCCACCCCAGGTGCCCTTTTTCTTGGATTCTTTTTCTATATTTACTCAACGTGCTGGAGGAAATTGTCTCTGTACTTTGTTCTCTGTTCATACTCCATACTCCATGTCCTCTGAATAACCTACATCTGGTCAAGTTTTCCTGTACCTCCCATGTACAATTCAGAGGAATGTTTTACCAGCTATTTTGTACATGCAAGTTTTTTAGTAGTTTAATTCTAGAAAACACATTTTAAAATAGGATGGAATCCCACCATGTCTTTGTTTCTCTTTTTTTAATTGTATTAAATGGTTGTCTCAATACAGGGATTGATAGCTATGTTAAAGATCTTGCAAAAACAAGTCATTTTGCAATGTTTCCATTAACAGTGTCCTACCTATTCCTGTTTCTGACACACCATCACCCTTGAGCACTCTGACAATTGTGAAGAACAAATGTCTGTTAGAAAACAACATTATTTTTTATATATAGGACCTGTAGTATTGCATGCATTTCAAAGCAAAATGCCCCCAAAAAATTCAAAGCATGACCTTGTCAGCCACTTTGGACAATTGTGAAGAACAAATGCTGTAGAAAAACACATTTTTTATAATAGACCTGTAGTATGCTGCATTTCAAAGCAGCATGACCCAAAAATATAAATTTATTCTCAGCACATAAAAATTGTGAGGAGAAATGCCACTTAAAGCCAACATAGTTACTCTCCATAAGACCATACATTATAGCGAAAATCACTTCAACAGATAACAGACTCAAAACCATTACAATGCGAAAACTTAAAAAGTGAGTAAATGTACGGTTTGCATGAAACCTTGCTGTCTTTTACAGTCTCCTCACAGCAAAACCAGCAAAATGAACTGTTAGGAAAAGAGAATAAAAATTGCAGTAAGAATGATCATTTTAAAAAAAAAAGTTTTCAAGAGTGACCATTCTGTTTGAAGAGGAATGTGAAGTAGACCGGCAACTAATCGGTGACCTCGGCAATTGGGGCCACAACATCATCAGAGATCCATGCCTGATTCATCTTATGAAGTCAAACGATCCAC
>JAODAL010052475.1:0-25954 GCA_025379985.1 Phyllomedusa bahiana
GAGTGTAGGCTGATCCCCTGTATGTTACCTTATCTGAGTCCTTTATAGAAGTTGTCTCCATGAGTCTCCTTTTTCCTGTCCCAAATTTCTTTTCCTCTAGAACAGTTGATACCTTCATTTCACCCTTTGTTGAGAAGTGACGACCTTCCTTCTGATTCACGTCTTGTATTTTCTCTATTTAAGAGTAAAATCAGTCAGTTCATATTCCACACAGATAGGCGGAGTATATTTAAAGGTTCCTGGAATCAGATCTGTGCCCCAACCTCTCCCCAAATGTACAGACGGCTATGCAACCCCAGTCCTGACCTCTCCTCATCTGTACAGACGGCTATACAACCCCAGTCCTGACCTCTCCCCAAATGTACAGACGGCTATGCAACCCCAGTCCTGACCTCTCCTCATCTGTACAGACGGCTATGCAACCCCAGTCCTGACCTCTCCTCATCTGTACAGACGGCTATACAACCCCAGTCCGGACCTCTCCTCATCTGTACAGACGGCATGCAAACCCCAGTCCTGACCTCCCCCTCATCTTACAGACGGCTATGCAACCCCAGTCCTGACTCTCCTCATCTGTACAGACGGCTATGCAACCCCATCCTGACCCTCCTCATCTATACAGACGGCTAGCAACCCCAGCCCTGACCTCTCCTCATCTGACAGACGGCTAACAAAACCCCCGCCTGACCTCTTCCCCCAAAAGTACAGACGGCTATTTCAACCCCCGTCCTGACCTCTCCTCATCTGTCCAGACGGCTCTTCAACCCCAGTCCCGACCTCTCCCCAACTGTACAGACGGCTATGCAACCCCAGTCCTGACCTCTCCTCATCTGTACAGACGGCTATGCAACCCAGTCCTGATCTCTCCTCATCTGTACAGACGGCTATGCAACCCCAGTCCTGACTTCTCCTCATCTATACAGACGGCTATGCAACCCCAGTCCCTGACCTCTCCTCATCTGTACAGATGGGTATTTCAACCCCATTCCTGACCTCTCCTCATCTGTACAGAAGGCTATACCACCCCAGACCTGACCTCTCCCATCTTACAGACGGCTATGCAACCCCAGTCCTGACCTCTCCTCATCTATACAGACGGCTATGCAACCCCAGTCCTGACCTCTCCTCTTCTATCCAGACGGCTATGCAACCCCAGTCCTGTCCTCTCCTCATCTGTACAGACGGCTATGCAACCCCAGTCCCCGACCTCTCCTCATCTGTACAGACGGCTATACAACCCCAGTCCTGTCCTCTCCTCATCTGTACAGACGGCTATGCAACCCAGTCCTGACCTCTCCTCATCTGTACAGACGGCTATGCAACCCAGTCCTGTGACCTCTCCTCATCTGTACAGACGGCTATGCAACCCCAGTCCTGACCTCTCCTCAGCGGTACAGACGGCGATGCCACCCAGTCCTGTGGGCCTCTCCTCATCTGTACAGAAAGGCTATCCAACCCCTGTCTGGACCTCTCCTCATCTGTACAGACGGCTATGCAACCCCAGTCCTGACCTCTCCTCATCTGTACAGACGGCTATGCAACCCCAGTCCTGACCTCTCCTCATCTGTACAGATGACTATGCAACCCCAGTCCGGACCTCTCCTCATCTGTACAGACGGCTATGCAACCCCAGTCCGGACCTCTCCTCATCTGTACAGGCGGCTATACAACCCCAGTCCGGACCTCTCCTCATCTGTACAGACGGCTATGCAACCCCAGTCCTGACCTCTCCTCATACGTACAGACGGCTATGCAACCCCAGTCCTGACCTCTCCTCATCTGTACAGATGACTATGCAACCCCAGTCCTGTCCTCTCCTCATCTATACAGACGGCTATACAACCCCAGTCCTGACCTCTCCTCATCTGTACAGACGGCTATGCAACCCCAGTCCTGACCTCTCCTCATCTGTACAGACGGCTATACAACCCCAGTCCTGACCTCTCCTCATCTGTACAGACGGCTATGCAACCCAGTCCTGTGACCTCTCCTCATCTGTACAGACGGCTATGCAACCCAGTCCTGTGACCTCTCCTCATCTGTACAGACGGCTATGCAACCCCAGTCCTGACCACACCTCATCTGCACAGACGGCTATACAACCCCAGTCCGGACCTCTCCTCATCTGCACAGACGGCTATACAACCCCAGTCCGGACCTCTCCTCATCTGTACAGACGGCTATACAACCCCAGACCTGAACTCTCCTCATCTGTACAGACGGCTATGCAACCCCAGTCCTGACCTCTCCTAATCTGTACAGACGGCTATTCAACCCCAGTTCTGAACTCTCCTCATCTGCACAGACGGCTATTCAACCCCAGTCCTGACCTCTCCTCATCTGCACAGACGGCTATACAACCCCAGTCCGGACCTCTCCTCATCTGTACAGACGGCTATTCAACCCCAGTCCTGACCTCTCCTCATCTGTACAGATGGCTATACAACCCCAGTCCTGACCTCTCCTCATCTGTACAGACGGCTATGCAACCCAGTCCTGTGACCTCTCCTCATCTGTACAGACGGCTATGCAACCCCAGTCCTGACCTCTCCTCATCTGCACAGACGGCTTTTACAACCCCCGTCCCCGGGCCTCTCCTCATCGTACAGACGGCTATGCAACCCCCGTCCTGACCTCTCCTCAAACGTACAGACGGCTATGCAACCTCAGTCCTTACCTCTCCTCAAATGTACAGACGGCTATTCAACCTCAGTCCTGACCTCTCCTCATCTGTACAGACGGCTATGCAACCCAGTCCTGACCTCTCCTCATCTGTACAGACGCTATGCAACCCCAGTCTGACCTTTTCCCATCTGTACAGACGGCTAGGGAACCCCAGTCCTGAACCTCTCCTCATCTGTACAGGGGCTATACAACCCAGTCCGGACCTCTCCTCATCTGTACAGACAGCTATGCAACCCCAGTCCTGACCTCTCCTCATCTGTACAGACGGCTATGCAACCCCAGTCCGGACCTCTCCTCATCTGTACAGACAGCTATGCAACCTCAGTCCTGACCTCTCCTCATCTGTACAGACGGCTATGCAACCCAGTCCAGACCTCTCCTCATCTGTACAGACGGCTATACAACCCCAGTCCTGTCCTCTCCTCATCTGAAAAGACGGCTATGCAACCCCCGTCCTGACCTATCCTCATATGTACATACGGCTATACAACCCCAGTCCCGACCTCTCCTCATCGTACAGAAAGCTATGCAACCCCGTCCTGACCTCTCTTCATCTGTACAGACGGCTAGCAACCCCAGTCCTGACCTCTCCTCATCTGTACAGACGGCTATGCAACCCCATCCTGACCCTTCCTAAGTACAGACGGGTATGCAACCCCAGTCCTGACCTCTCCTCATCTGTACAGACGGCTATGCAACCCAGTCCTGTGACCTCTCCTCATCTGTACAGACGGCTATGCAACCTCAGCCCTGACCTCTCCTCATCTGTACAGACGGCTATGCAACCTCAGTCCTGACCTCTCCTCAAATGTACAGACGGCTATGCAACCTCAGTCCTGACCTCTCCTCAAATGTACAGATGGCTATGCAACCTCAGTCCTGACCTCTCCTCAAATGTACAGACGGCTATGCAACCCCAGTCCTAACCTTTTCCTCAAATGTACAGACGGCTATGCAACCTCAGTCCTGACCTCTCCTCAAATGTACAGATGGCTATGCAACCTCAGTCCTGACCTCTCCTCAAATGTACAGACGGCTATGCAACCCCAGTCCTAACCTCTCCTCATCTGTACAGATGGCTATGCAACCTCAGTCCTGACCTCTCCTCAAATGTACAGACGGCTATGCAACCCCAGTCCTGTGACCTCTCCTCATCTGTACAGACGGCTATACAACCCCAGTCCTGACCTCTCCTTATCTGTACAGACGACTATGCAACCCCAGTCCTGACCTCTCCTCATCTATACAGACGGCTATGCAACCTGAGTCCTGGCCTCTCCTCATCTATACAGACGACTATGCAACCCCAGTCCTGACCTCTCCTCATCTGTACAGATGGCTATGCAACCCCAGTCCTGACCTCTCCTCATCTGTACAGATGGCTATACAACCCCAGTCCTGACCTCTCCTCATCTGTACAGACGGCTATTCAACCCCAGTCCTGACCTCTCCTCATCTGTACAGACGGCTATTCAACCCCTGTCCTGACCTCTCCTCATCTGTACAGACGGCTATACAACCCCAGTCCTGACCTCTCTATTGTGGTGATCAGTAGATTTCCTGGGGCTCAGACCTCTCCTCATCTGTACAGAGGGCTATGTTTTGTAGCTCAGTCCTTGGCCCCTCCTTTTTGTTGATCAGTAGATTTCCTGGAGTCAGATCCCTGAGATCAACAACTAAGTCCTCAGCAACCCTACGACCTATGACTCAGCTGTTACTTTCAGGTCAATGTATTTTTGTTGTACCTCGAGTTGAGACATCATTACTTCTTGAAGTTCTCGAACTCGTCCTGGTCACCTGCCGCTCATCTTCTACAGTTATCATTGTGGAAATATTTTGAGCTGTGTTTTCCCTTAACCCTATAAGGAAGAAACATGGATATATTGTAGATTTGCTTGAAACATAGAACCTTAATGAGGTAGGACGGTTCCTGGAAATTGCCCTGATCACGTCATTGCTGGAGCCCGGCCATCAGCTGTAACCAGTTGGGAAACCTGACGGCAAATACTTACTTCTCCTTCACAGGAAGGATCATTGTGTTTGAGTATAAACCCAAACAATTCATTTTCAACATATAAACTGAGTATATTACATAAAGGTTTCTGGGCTTCAGACCTCAGTCCTGACCTCTCCTCATCTGCACAGGAGGCTTTGTCCTGTAGTCCTGTAGCTCAGTCCTTGACCCCTCAGTTCTGCTGATCAGTAGATTTCCTGAGGTCAGATCCTTAAGATCAACCACTGAGTCCAAGGAAACCCTGTGATCTATGACTCAGCTGTTACTTTTAGGTTAATATCTCTGTGTTGTACCTGAAGACGAGACATCATCTCTTATAGAATCTCCTGAACTTGTCCTTGTTAACGACTGCTTATCTTCTACAGTTCTCATTCTGGGAATATTTTGAGGTGCACTTTCTCTTTTTCCTACAAGGAAGAAACATGGATATATTATAGAATTCTCACTGATTCCTATATACCGACACCTGTATCAGGAAACCTGAAAGAGGTAGGATGGTTCCTGGATAATACCCTGATCACATCTCATTGCTGGAGCCCGGCCATCAGCTGTAACCGGTGGGGGGAAACCTGACAACAACTGTTTCCTGAGATCCAACCCAAACTATCAACAGCTAAATCCCAGGAAACCCTCTGATCTTTGATTCAGCTGTTACTTTCAGGTCAATGTATCTGTGTTGTACCTGAAGAACAGACATCATCATTATTAGAAGTTCTCGAGCTCGTCCTGGTCTTCAGCTGCTTTTCTTCCACAGTTGGCCCTTTGGGAACATTTTGAGGTGTATTTTCCCTTTTTCCTATGTAAAAGAAACATGGATATATTGTATGTTTCTCACTGGTTGTGGATTACCAGTGCCTGTACCAGGGAACCTGAAAAAAGATGGTTTCTGTAAATGCCCCGATCATGTCTTAATCTGCCAATTTATCCACAATGAACGCACCCCAAATGTTTAGGTGGTCAGACCGTTTCATCGGGATAGTCTAAAGGAACGTCCAGATGACAAGTAAAATTTACTTGTGGGACTCTCCTGTTGAAAACCGCGTCGGATGACGAGTGTTTCATGTGGATTTTGGGCGTTTCTTTTCCGGCGGATTGCGAGGGGTTCACAGTCAGAAGACAAGTCCCATTCATTTCTATGGGGTTTTGGACGCGGATCCACATCCAAAATGACATACAATTTTCTTTTACATGGGTTACAAAAGGTTCTATCCATCTCTGTTGACCTCAATAGTCAATTTTCCACGTGGAATATAATGGAAGAAGAAACATGTTCCAAGTTCTTTTTACTCTTATAAACCAACCAACAAAATCCTCATTGTATGAAATGTGCATTTTCTATTGAGGTCAATGGGGATTGTTTTACTTTCGCTTTCAGACAAGTATTTTAGTTGGAATCTGCGTTGATTACAAATATTGATGAACAGCCCTTAACTCGCCCAACTTAAAGGGTGTTCTTTTCATGCTGCTTCACAGAGTGTGGTCTTCACAGCCAGCTTCAGGCTCCTAATTCCTGTTCAGGCTGTGGGTGCTTCTACAGTTTCAGGCTCGCACTTCCTGTTTAGGCTGTGGGTAGTTATACAGGCTCCCTCTTCCTGTTCAGGCTGTGGGAGACTCTGCAAATTCAGGCTCCCACTTCCTGTTCAGCCTGTAGGCAGTTCTACTGTTTCAGGCTCTCACTTCCTGTTAAGGCTGTGGGCAGTTCTACTGTTTCAGGCTCTCACTTCCTGTTCAGGCTGTGGGCAGTTCTACTGTTTCAGGCTCCCACTTCCTGTTCAGGCTGTGGGCAGTTCTACAGCTTCAGGCTCTCACCTCCTGTTTAGGCAGTTCTACTGTTTCAGGCTCCCACTTCCTGTTCAGGCTGTGGGCAGTTCTACTGTTTCAGGCTCTCACTTCCTGTTAAGGCTGTGGGCAGTTCTACTGTTTCAGGCTCTCACTTCCTGTTAAGGCTGTGGGCAGTTCTACTGTTTCAGGCTCTCACTTCCTGTTCAGGCTGTGGGCAGTTCCACTGTTTCAGGCTCCCACTTCCTGTTCAGGCTGTGGGCAGTTCTACTGTTTCAGGCTCCCACTTCCTGTTCAGGCTGTGGGCAGTTCTACAGCTTCAGGCTCTCACCTCCTGTTTAGGCAGTTCTACTGTTTCAGGCTCTCACTTCCTGTTCAGGCTGTGGGCAGTTCTACTGTTTCAGGCTCCCACTTCCTGTTCAGGCTGTGGGCAGTTCTACAGCTTCAGGCTCTCGCCTCCTGTTTAGGCTGTGGGTGATTCTATAAGCCCTGGGCTCCCTCTTCCTGTTCAGGCTGTAGACGGCTTTACAACTTCAGGTTTCTAGTTCCTGTTCAGACTGTGTGCCATTTTACAGCAGTGCTCTGCTATTCCTAGATAAGTCTGTTAGTGGGACACTGGTGATGGCAGGGTCTACAGGCTCTAAAAGGTTAATGTTTGTCAGTAACAAACACAAACAAGCTCCTGTGCTGCTGATAAGATACAGCAGGGAGTGTTGTCTCCAGCCTGGACACTGCCAGAGCAGAGAGAGGTGGTTGGTAACCTTGGGAAGTTTGTGTACACAAGCGAGAGATAAGAACTGCTCTAACTCTGAAAGGAAACAAAACCAGAACATCAATGTATTTGATAATAGTTTTTATTTACCTTTGCCCACTAATTTAAAGCTAATTAGTGTTGTATAACTCCTTTAATGATCTTATCTGGTCCTGTAGGGACCCACCATCCACTGGAACAATCAGTGCCCTTTACTGGCTATAGAGGGGCAGCAGTTTTAAGTCGTTTAGTCTGTCCCTGCCATTTCCCATTTCCAGTTTGGTTAAGAAGTGGGTGACATTTCACCTCCAAGCTGCTGAGGTCATCTCTACCCTACAGATGTTTCCAGTGTGGAGTGTGGGCTCTGTATCCTTTCTGTATGTTACCTGTATCTGAGTCCATTATAGAGGTTGTCTCCATGGGTCTCCTCTTCCTGTTCAATTGCTTTTTCTCTGAAACTGCTGAGACCTCCATTGGACCCTTTGTTGAGAAATTCTGGCCTTTCTTCTGATTTACGTCTTGTATTATCTCTATTTAAGAGTAAAATCAGTCTGTTCATATTCCATACAAATAGACTAAGTATATTTAAAGGTTCCTGGACTAATATCTGTGCCCCAACTTCTCCTCAAATGTACAGACGGCTATGCAACCCCAGTCCTGACCTCTCCTCATCTATACAGACGGCTATGCAACCCAGTCCTGACCTCTCCTCTTCTATAAAAACGGCTATGCAACCCCATCCTGACCTCCCCTCATCTGTAAAATGCTATGCAACCCAGTCCTGACCTCTCCGCATCTGTAAGACGGCTATGCAACCCCCAGTCCTACCTCTCCTCATCTAACAAGGGCTATACAACCCCAGCCCCTGACCTCTCCTCATCTGAAACGCTAGCAACCTCAGTCCTGACCTCTCCTAAATGTACAGACGGCTATGCAACCTCAGCCGACCTCCCCCAAAACGTACAGACGGCATGCAACCCAGTCCTGACCCCCTCCTCATCTGTACAAGGGCTATGCAACCCCCCCCCGACCCTCTCATCGTACAGACGGCTATCAACCCCAGTCCGACCTCTTTTCATCTTACAGACGGCTATAAACCCCAGCCTGACCTCTCCCATCTGTACAGAGGGCTATGAAACCCCCCAGTCCGACCTCTCCTCATCTGTACAGAGGGCTATGCAACCCCACCTACCTCTCCCTTTCTGAAACAGACGGTATGAAAAACCCCAGTCCTGACCCCCCTCCTCAAATCTACAGAGGGTTTTTTACACCCCAGTCCTGACCCTCCTCACTGTACAAGGGCTATGAAAACCCCCAGCCGACCTCCCTCCTAAACTGTACAGACGGCTATGAAAACCCAGTCCTGCCCCCCTCCTCACTGTAAGACGACATGCAACCCTCAGCCCTGACCTCTCCTCATCTTACGGGACCTATAAAAACCCCCATTCCGACCTCTCCTCATCTGTACAGACGGCTATACCCCCCCAGTCCTGACCCCCCCTCCCCCCCATCTGTACAACGCTATCCCAACCCCACCCTAAACCCCCCTCTCCTCATCTGTACAGACGGCTATGCAACCCCCCACCCCTGACCTCTCCTCACTGTACAGAGGGCTATAAACCCCCCATCCTGAAACCCTCCTCAAAGTACAACGACTATGCAACCCCAGTCCTGACCCCTTCCCTCATCTGTACAGACGGCTATGCAACCCCCCAGTCCTACCTCTCCTCACGTACAAAACCAAAAGAAACCCCCACCCCAACCTCTCCTATCGACAAAAGGGCTATAAACCCCATTTCGTCCTCTCCTCATCGTACAGACAGCTATGCAACCCCAGCCCCTGACCTCTCCTCATCTGTACAGACGGCATGCAACCCCAGCCCTGACCTTCCTCATCGTACAGACGCAATACAAACCCCAACTGTCCTCCCCTCATTTACAACACAAATAAACCCCCATCCTGCCCCTCTCCTCATCTTACAGAGGGTTTTAAAACCCCCGTCCCTCCCCCTCTCCTCATCTTACAACGGCACAACCCCATCCTGCCCTCCCCTCTTTCTTTAAACGGCAAGCAACCCCATCCTGCCCTCTCCCATCTGTACAGACGGTTTAAAAAACCCCAGTACTGTCCTCCCCCTAATTTTGTACAGACAGCTTTGCAACCCCAGTCCGCCCTCCCCTCACGTACAGAGGGCTAGAAACCCCAAAATCCTGACCTCTCCTCATCTGTACAAGGGCTATCAACCCCATCCTGACCTTCTCCTCATCTGTACAACGGCTATGCCCCCCCCCAGCCCCGACCCCCCTCCTCAAAGTACAAACGCTAGCAAACCCCCAGTCCTGACCCTCCTACTGTCAGACGCTAGAAACCCCAGTCCTGCCTCTCCTCATCTTACAACGGCTTTTAAAAACCCCGCCGACCCTCCTCATCTGTACAACCTATAAAACCCCCCAAGACGTCCTCTCCTCATCTGTACAGACACTATGCAACCCCAGCCCCTGACCTCCCCCCTAAAAATGTAAGACGGCTATGAAAACCCCAGTCCGCCCCTCCTCAACTGTACAGACCGTTATACAACCCCACCCTGACCTCTCCCATCTGTACAGACGGCTAGCAACCCCAGCCCCTGACCTCTCCTCATCTGTACAGACGCATAACAACCCCATCCTGCCTCCCTAAATGTACAGATGGCTTCAACCTCATCCGACCTCTCCTCATCTGTACAGAGGGCTATAACTCAGTCCGCCCTCTCCTCAATGTACAGGGGCTATGCAACCCCAGTCCTGCCCTTTCTCCTCATCTGTAAAACCCACATGCAAACCCGCCCGACCCCCCCAACTGTACAACACTTAAAAACCCCCATCCTGCCTCTCCTCATCTGTACAGACGGCTACAACCCATCCTGACCCTCCTCACAAAACAGACACTATGAAACCCTAGTCCTACCTCTCCTAAAATGTACAGAGGCATCAACCTCAGTCCTACCTCTCCTCATCTGTACAACCCGGCATACAACCCAAGCCCCTCTCCTAAAACTGTACAAACGGCATACAACCCCAGTCCTGCCTCTCCTCATCTGTACAGACGGCTATGCAACCCCAGCCCTTTGACCCCCTCCCACTGTACAGACGGCTAGGGCAACCCCCAGCCCTACCTCCCCTCATCTGACAGAGGGCTAGCCCCCCCCACCCCGACCTCTCCTCAAATGTAAAGACGACAGAAAACCCCAGTCCTGACCCTTCCCACTTTACAGACGGCTATGCAACCCCAGTCCGACCTCCCTCATCGTACAACGGCTATACAACCCCAGTATTCCTCTCCTCATCTGACAGACAGCTATGAAACCCCCGTCCTGACCTCTCCTCCAAAACAGAGGGCTAGAAACCCCCCAAATCCTGACCTTTTCCTCACTGTACAGAGGGCAATGAAACCCCAGCCCTGACCTCTCCTCATCGTACAGACGGCTATACAACCCCAGTACTTCCCCTCCTCATCGTACAGACAGCAAAAGCAACCCCAGTCCTGACCTCCCCTAAAAATTACAGAGGGCTATGCAAACCACCCGACCTCTCCTCAAATGTAAAAGACGGCTATGCAAACCCCAGTCCAACCTCTCCCATCTTACGACTTAGCAACCCCAGTCCGACCTCTTCTCATCTGTCAGAGGGCTACAAACCCCAGCCCTGACCTCTCCTCATCTGTACAGACGCTATGCAATCCGCCTACCCTCCTCATCTGTACAGACGGCCGCAACCCCAGTCCGACCTCTCCTCATCTGTACAGACACTATGAAACCCTCGTCCTGACCCTCCTCAAATGACAGAGGGCTATGCAACCCATCCTGACCTCTCCTCACTGTACAGACGGCTAGAAACCCCTCCTGTCCTCTCCTCAAATGTACAGACGTAAAACCCTCACCCTGTCCTTTTTCCTAAAATGTACAGACGCTATCAACCCCAGCCTCCTCTCCCATCTGACAGACGGCTATAAAACCCCCAGTCCTGACCTCTCCCCCCATCTTTACAGACGGCATGAAACCCCCAGTCCGACCTCTCCTCACTGTACAGACGGCTATGCAACCCATCCTGACCTCTCCCAAACAAAACAGACGGCTATGAACCCATTCCGAGCTCTCCTCATTGTAAGGGGGCTATGTCCTGTAGCTCCTTTCCCCTCCATTCTGCTGACCGAAATTTTTCCCCGGATAAGACCCCTCCCCCGACCTCTCCCAAAACTTACAACCTATGCAAACCACCCTGCCCCTCCCTCATCTGTCAGACGCTAAAAACCCCCAGTCCGACCTCTCTATTTGGGGTGATCAGTAATTTCCGGGGGCCCGAAACCCTCCTCATCTTACGGGGGGCATGTTTTTTAGCCCCTTTCCTTGGCCCCCCTTTTTGTTGATACATTTGATTTCCGAGAAATCCCTGAGACAAAAAACTAAGTCCTCAGCAACCCCCAACACCTATGACTCATTTTTTTACTCCAGGTCAATGAAAGTTTTTGTACCTCGAGTTAGACATCATTACTTCTAGAATTTTAAACTCGTCCTGGTCACCGCCCTCACTTCTACAGTTATCTTTGTGGAAAAATTTTGAGCTGTTTTTCCCCCCTTTTCCCTAAAAAGAAGAAACATGGATATATTGTAGATTTGTTTTGAAACATAAAACCTTAAATGAGGTAAACGGTTCCTGGAAATTTCCCCGACACGTGTCATGCTGGAGGGTCGGCCACAAACCCGTAACCTTGGGGACCCTACGGCAAATACTTACTTCCCCTTCACAGGAAGTACATTGGGTTTTTAGTATAAACCCAAAAAATTCATTTTCAACATATAAACGAGTTTATAAACAAAAAGGTTTTTGGGCTCAAACCCCGCCTGACCTCTCCTCATCTGCACAGGAGGCTTTGTCCTGTAGTTAGCCCCCAACCCCTCCATTCTGGACATAATTTTCCCGAGTCAGATCCTTAAAAAAACCACTAGTCCCAGGAAACTCTTATATGTGACCCCTGTTACTTTTAGGTTAATATATCTGTGTTTTACCTGAAACGAACCCTCATCCTTTATAGAATCTCCGAACTTGCTTTGTTAACGACCCCCCGCTTATCTTTTACTTCGCACCCCGGGAAAACTTTGAGGTGTATTTTCTCTTTTTTTCCATGAAAAAACATGGATATATTGTAAATTTTTCACTGGTTTCTGGAAAACGGCACCCGGTTAAAAACCTGATAGAGGGAGGATTGTTCCTGGAAAATGCCCTGATCAATCTCATTCGGGCCCGGCCCTCAGCTGTAACTGGGGGGACACCTGAAAGGCAAAAGCTTTCAAACCCTCCACAGAAGGATCATTGTATTTTTATATAAAAACCCAAAATACTAAAATTTACAAAACATATAAACTGATCATTAAAAAATAAGGTTTTATGGGCTCAACCCCAGTCCTGACCTCTCCTCATCCGTACTCAGTCCCCTTCCCTGCTGATCGTAGATTTCCTGGGGTTAGACCGAGTCCTGACCTCTACCATTTTTACATGAGCTATGTCCTGTAGATAGTCCCCAACACCTCCATTTTTCTGATCGTTTGGTTTCCTTTGGGTTAGACCTAAGATCAACCACGAGTCCCGGGAAACTCGTGAATTGACTCATTGTTTCTTTTTGGTTTAATTAATGTATTGTACCTGAAGCAGGAGGCATCATTAAACTTCTGGAAGTTCCTGAACTTTCTTTGTTTAAAGACTGCCCCCTCTTTACATCCGCACCCCGAACACTTTGAATTATCTTCCTTTTTCCTGTTAAAAAACATGGATATATTTAGAATCCTCCTGGGTTTTGGTAAACTGGTGCCTGATCAAAAAACCTGAAAAAGGAGGAAGATTCCCCCAAATATACCCTGATCATATCTTATTCGGAGTCCCCGCCAACCTTAAACCGGGGGGAAAAACCCGATGGCAAACAACTTCTCCTTCACAGGAAAAGTATTGTAAATTTTTATATAAAAACCAAATACAATTTTACACACATATAAACTGATCATATAATATAAGGTTTTATGGGCTCAGACCCCTGTCCTGACCTCTCCTCATCTGTACAGGTGGCTATGTCTGTACAGGAGGCTTGTCCCTCCATTATGATGATCAGTGGATTTCCTTGGGATAGATCCCTGAGATCAACCACTGAGTTCCAGGAAACCCTGTGATCCCTGACTAAGATGAGACATCATTACTTTTGGAAGTTTTCGAGCTCGTCCTGGTCACCGGCGGATTGTCTTCTACAGTTGTCATTGTGGGAATATTTTGAGGAGTATCTTCTCTTTTTCCTATAAGGGAGAAACATGGATATATTGTAGAATTCTCACTGGTTCTGGTATACTGGTGCCTGTGTTAGGAAACCGGATAGAGGTACAATGGCTCCTGGATAATACCCTGTTCACATCTCATTGCTGGAGCCCGGCCATCAGCTGTAACCGGTGGGGAAACCTGACAACAAGTGTTTTCTGGGGTCCAACCCAAAAACCATCAACAGCTAAATCCCAGGAACCCTGTGATCTCTGACTCGGCTAATTATTTTCAGGTCAATGTATGTGTGTTGTACTGAAGAGAGATCATCATTATTAGAAGTTTTGAAGCTCGTCCTGGTCTCCAGCTGCTTTTCTTCCACAGTTGGCCCCTTGGGAACATTTTGAGGTGTATTTTCCCTTTTTCCTATGTAAAAGAAACATAGATATATTGTATGGTTCTCATTGGCTGTGGTTTACCGGTGTCTGTATCAAGAAACCTGAAAAAGGTTGGATGGTTTCTGTAAATACCCCGATCATGTCTCGTAATCTACCAATTTATCCACATTGAACGCAGCCCGAATGTTTAGGTGGTCAGACCGTTTCATCGGGATAGTTTAAGGGTCTGTCCAGACGATGAGTAAAATTTACTTGTGGGATACTCCTGTTGAAAACTGTGTCGGAAGACGAGTGTTTCATGTGGATTTTGGTTGTTTTTTTTCTGACGGATTG
Organism: Phyllomedusa bahiana; assembly: GCA_025379985.1. NCBI lineage: Eukaryota > Metazoa > Chordata > Amphibia > Anura > Hylidae > Phyllomedusa > Phyllomedusa bahiana. The sequence goes on from JAODAL010052475.1 coordinate 14,237, forward strand.
TGAGGGATTCACAGTCAGAAAACGAGTCCCATTCAATCTATTGGGTTTGGACGCGCATCCAAAATAACATACAAATTTGACATGTGTTACACAAGGTTCTATCCCTCTCCATTGACCTCAATAGTAAATTTTCCACATGGAATACGATGGAAGAAGAAACATGTTCTAAGTTTTTTTTTTATTATTAAAAACCAACCAACAAAATAATCATCGTATGAACTGCAGTCAGATTTTCTATTGAGGTCGATGAGATCATTTTACTTTCGCTTTCAAACAAGTATTTCAAGTTGGAATCTGCGTTGATTACGTGCTAAAATACTCGTCGTGTGGACGGAGCCAAAGAGACAATTTCCATAGGTTGGTATTGTGCATAAAACAGCGCAGAACATCAATATCACAAACAATCCAAACCTATGATCCCAGGTTACCCCACAGCAGAGGAGAACTACTCACCATACACGGCATGTGCCGAGCTGGTTGCACACTGTGCCACTCTCCTCGTCCGGCATTTGTTGGGTGCTTGCATTGTCTTGTGCTAGTGAATGTCGGCTGTGTGTACATTGTAATGGGAGCGTCCTGGTTGTCATGACATCGGACGCCTCGGGACATAGTCTGCCTCATAGATATTGCTGCTGACCGGGTAATGGCACGCCCGCCGTCATGTGACCATCTCACTCTCTCATTCACTGATGCCTGACAACGGAGCATTGACTCTTCTATGCCTTCTCCTCTCAATTGCTGACGATGCCCTTACTCTCTGGACGTCATGTTATTTTTATTATTATTTATTTTAAAGCGCCATTAGTTCCAGGGTGCTGTCCAATCAAGCATGCATGTGTAAAACATGTACAATGGTGATGATAAATGAACTAACAACTACTACAGAGGGAGAGAGAACCCTTCCCGTGCAGGAAGGAGGGAAGAGACAGAAGGCGTGGGGCAGACATGTTTGTGGGGCGGTGTACTGGTGGTGGGGTTATTGTAGGTTACAGGCTCCTGAAGAGATGGGTTTTCAGGTTGCTTTTGAAGCTGGTGAAAATTGGGGAGAGTCTGATGTGTTGGGATAATGAGTTCCTGAGTTTCGGGGAAGCACGGGAGAAGTCTTGGAGACGGTTGTGTGAAGACCTGATAAGAGGAGACCAGAGAAGAAGGTCCTGTGAGGAGCGGAGATTGAATGAGGGAAGATAGCTAGAGATTAAGGCAGAGATGTATGGAGGGGAGAGTCTTGTAGGTCATGGTTACTAAGTTGAAATGAATTCGGTGGGCAATGGGAAGCAAGTGGAGGGATTGGCAGAGGGGAGAAGCAGAGGAGGAGCGAGGAGAGAGGTGGATAAGACGGGCAGCAGAGTTGAGGATGGTTTGAAAAGGAGCAAAAGAGCTAGATGGGAGGCCACAGAGAAGGGTGTTGCAGTAGTCGAGGCGAGAGATGACGAGGGCAAGGACCAGCATTTTTGTAGTGACAGGGTTGAGGAATGAGCAGATGCGAGAGATATTTTTCAGGTGGAGGCGGCAGGCAGAGGTGAGGGACTGGATCTGTGGTTTGAAACACAGAGAGGAGTAAAAGGTTATCCCAAGGCAGCGGACTTTCGGGACCGGTGATAGTGTAGAGCTGTTGACAGCGATAGAGCTATAAGGTGGAGGGATGGAGTGGGATGGTGGAAAGATGATAAATTCAGTTTTCTCCACATATAGTTTTAGGCCACGGGAGGAGAAGAAGGATGAAATGGACGATAGAAAGTCTGGGATCCGGGAGAGAAGAGAGTTAATATCTGATTTGGAGATGTAGAATTGGGTATCGTCAGCATACATGTGGTATTGAAAGCTGTATGAAAATGTGAGCTGACCAAGACCAAGAGTGTAGATAGAGATGAGTAGAGGAATAGGACAGACCCCTGGGGGACACCAACAAAGGGTGGGCAAGAGGAGGAAGTATTGCGAGAGTGAGAGACGCTGAATGTCCGATCAGTGAGGTACGAGGAGATCCAGGAAAGGGCAAAGTCCGTGATGCCGAGGGAGGAGAGGGTGTGTAGGAGGAGTGAGTGGTCGACAGTATTAAAAGCAGAGGATAGGTCTAGGAGAAGATTGAACTTTTAATATTTTTTTATAATTGTAAAATTATCATATTTTTCACTTGTAGATGAAGTCCCTTTAAACAACTTCACCACTAAGGGGGTGGGATTGCTTGTAAACCCTTCTGTATTATATAAATAGTGCAGAAGGGTGTACCAAGATGGAGCTTCTATTACTTCCTACCTGCAGCAGGATATAATAGGGGCAGTAACGTGGCAGCTACAGAAGCCTTCACTAGTCTTTCAGCTTGCATGGCAACCATCCTCATTGTGGGGGTTGGCCGATCGGGGAAGTAACACGGCATCCAAGGGGTTAAACAGCAGGAACAGAGCCAGCTCTGCTCCCATCCCAGCTAATAGTGGCAGTGTCAGCTATCATTAAAGGGGTTTTCTCACCACTCAGAGGTTCCCTGCTCTGGCTGCTTCTAGTGTTTTCAATTTAAAAAAAGAGTGGTGTTTCCATCGGCTGGAGGGCGCCATCATTCTGCACTGCTGAGGACGTCCTGCCACCACATGGCATAACATCCTCACCCCCGATGATGAGAGAGACCCACTCTTTATCAGTATTTGGAGTGAGAGCAGCAGTAGATTTACACTGCAGCCACCCTCCGTTCCTCTGCCTTTCCCTATTCTTGACAACTGAGTAAAAATCCCGTCAGAAATCCGATGCTATTTTCACTTTACCACTGTTTTTGGCCCAGTTTTTGCACAAAATAACGCAGTCAGATTTCGGATTCCTGTCGCACCCGTACATCGAGGCTATGGGAATCCAATGTTAATTCGGCAGAAGGTAGAACATGTTCTATCGTCCTTTGGACAGACAGCGACTTCAGTAGAAAACCCGTGTAGACTACAGCACGGATTTTGTATTGAGGTCTATACAGTGCTGGGGACAGTCGGATTTTTGTTGGATTCTAAATACTGAACCTGCCAAAAATCTGATGAGAATCCAGTGCTGTGTAGACGTGGCCTAATATTTCCTTTCCTTATCTTCTTGAGCTCTGTACTGAAGCTTACTCTAAGGGAATGTTCACATGGTTTATTTTGACGCTGTTTTCGGAGCGGTTTTCTGAGTGTTTCCGCTTCCAAAACAGCTTTAAAAAAAGCCTCCAAAACGCCCCTAGATCAGTTTCATTGATTCCTATGTAAAGCAGCGCTGTAGTTCACACACGCTGAGGTTTTTCCGCGCTTCTTTAGAGGCTGTTTTGGGCGTTGAAAAAGAAGCATCATATCAATTCTTGAAGCGTTTTCAGCACTCAAAGTGACCATAGAAATCAATGGAAGTTTCAAAATCTCGTCCAAAACCTCAGAGTGTTTATAGACGTGTTTCTCGGCGCGTTTTTTGATACCTTTTTGGAGCGTTTTTTGACGCAGCTTTTGCCCTGGCTATAAATTTCTATGGGTGAAAACAGTGTTGAAAGTCTCATTCAAAACCTCATCCAAAAACGCGTCAAAAGCGCGCCGAGAAACGCATCTAAAACCTCTTCAGAAGAAGCGTGTTTCAAACGAGGCTTTCATGTTGTTTTGCGAGCTGAAAAATCAGTGTCCAAATAAGCCGTGTGAACATCCCCTAGTGCGTTTACATGGCAACGGACTAAAACAACTCGGTTTTGACCTCAGCAGAACCGTTCATTACAAACGGATTTTTGGACTGTTTTTGGCACAAAAACTGGTCGGTTTTGGTTTTTTTAATGGTTTTTGTCACTGATTTTATCCAGGTTTCCCCAGAGGTTTTTGGACTGTTTTTCAAGCAGAAAAGTGTACCGAGTGCAAAAACCTAAAACCGCGCCAAAGATCTGGACAAAAAACGTTCACTCACTTATTGAGTGGTTTACATTGACTCCAATATGAATTTTCCATCTGGAAACCGGGCGGAAGAATGAACATGTTCTATGTTTTTCAGACCACCAGCGGTGTGAAAAACCACCCGGCAGAAAATCCGTTCACTGGGGACTGCTGAATGGTTTTCCTGTTGAAGTCTATGGGGGAGCATTGCTTGCAGGTTTTCAGACAGCTTCTAAAACCGCAAACCATCTGAAAAAGCCCTAATTCTCTGCTTAGTTAATTGTCTTGTAGCCTCCTAATGTATGAACCGACAGGAAATTTCTAAGCAAGGGGTTGGGTCATGCAGGCAGGGTCAAGACGAGGTTAAGCGATTTGTTCAGAAGGAAATCCGGGCCATGTAAAACTGTACAGATCACAGCAGGGAAGTAAGAGCTTCTGGCCATACTCTATAACAGTTTCAAAATGGCCAAAGGGACAGTGGAGACAGCTTGTGTAGACCATGCCCACACAATGCTGATGCTGAGAAATGATTCAGGGCTATTGCGCATGCCCTGAATCATTTCACAAGCCGGAGAGGAGCAAAAATATAAGTCAAAGAGGAGCGCGGGCATGCATCTGATGCCACTCCCATGATTCCCAACCCGGGGGGCAGACGAAATGAAAATGCAGCCCCGGCAACCAATGCCTGTAAAAAGGGCGAAACCCCGCCCAATCCCAGTAGAAAATCATTTATGGAGGAAAAAGGTAAGGAAAATTGCTAAACCTTAGCTTTGGAAAATGAAACATTTTACAAAGTTGGTTACATTTACAGTCCCCATTTTTTTAAAATTATGATCTTTTTAGTGAGAAAACCCCTTAAAGAGCCGGCACTGGGTGAATGAGCGAGTGGGGTTCCCATAGCTCTTACTGCAGCGGAAGTACACTATTTCAATGTTCTTGGGGGGTTATTGTAAGTTTTAATTCATTAAAGAACTTTTTGGGAATGATTTTTTGTTAAAAATCAGTAAAACTGAAGCGGAGGGTAGGGGGAGGGGAGGTGGTTTTTGGGTCTTAATTAGCAATGTTCCCGGTCTCCTCCCGGACTTGCTTCTCTGGAGATCGTCTGAGGGATGTTTCTCGCTTTTGTTTTAAATGGAAAATAAACTTATTATATTTTATGTTTTACTATTTCCCCAGTCATTTACAATAACTTCCCCTTCGCTCGGGGACCCGCCTGATCACATGGATTTCACATCAACACTTTCGATAAGTGACCCTTTTTTAGTGACAGGTTGTTCTATTGGTCGGTCACATCCTCCCTTTTCGAGAACAGTTATCCATAGAAATGTCTCTTATGTGCCTTATCCTGAGGAGAGAGGTATTGACCCGTAAAGGGTTTAAAGAGCTCCTATGATGTATGAAACCCTCCCCTCCATTTATTTCCAAATCATTTTGCAATAGATACAAAAAAGTTCTACATTTTCAGATTTAATTTTTAAATTTCCAAACATTTTCTGAATTTTATTTTGCAATCGACAAAAATATAGGAGGTGGGGTTTTATAAAAATCTAGGAGGGGGTGTTAAAAACATAAATTCAGTTATTAATAGGGTCCCATTATAGTAATTTTAATTAGATCTGAATAAATGTTATGTTTTATGTACACACCCTCCTATGATTTTTGTCGAGTTGCTTTGAAGTGTGGGAGTTTGTGAGACTGACACCCTTAGGCCCCGTTCACAACGGTTATTGCCACGGATTTGTGCGCCGAAATTGAGCGCACAAATCCGCCGTGAATAAGGGGCGGGCGGGGGCGGGGCCGGAGCGCGGCGGGGCCCATAGACAATGCATTGTTTACGGCGCGGCCGCGCCGTAAATAATGTGCATGTCACTTTCTCCCCCCGCGGCGGATTTGCCGAGCGGGGAGGAGCGACGGATTCCACTGTTCTCAATGAGAGCATTTGGATTACCGTAATGACTCCGACGGATTGGCGCCGTATTGAAGCGCAAAACCGGCGCGGAATACGGCGCCAATCCGTCGGCAAATAAGCCGTGTGAACGGGGCCTTAGCTCTCAGCACGTGTGTTTAATTGAGATTGTATTTAGACCTAAAACCAGACTCTATTCTGTTCTTTTTCTAGGAATTGAGTATATTAAAGGTGTTCCTTGCCCTCAGACCCCTGTCCTGACCTCTCCTAGTCTATACAAGTGGCTGTATCTTATCATGTAGCTCAGTCCTCGGCCCCTTCATTCTGCTGATCACCGGATTTCCTGGGGTCAGATCCCATTAGGTCCCAGGAAACCCTATGATCTATTCTATTACTTTAAAGTCAATGTTCTGTGTTGTACCTGAAGGTGAGAACTCATCACTTCTAGAAGTTTCTGAACTTGTCTTGCTCAGCAGTTGTTCTCTCTCCGGGTATCTTTGTCCTATGTAGAAGAAGCGTTATTACATTGTAAATGACCTCATCATGCCATCATTACCATCGTTACCATATATCATATATCGTCTCCTGATGAACCAATGATTAGGGAAACGCGTCGGGACTTTCTCATCTTATCCTTCTATTTTTGGGGTGCATTTTTGAAACGGATTTAATAATCCTTTTTTGAGGCGTATATCATGATTTTATGGGATAGAGATACAATAGGTCTATTATAGGGTGAGCTGTCGAGAGGTGGGGTCGTCCCTTTCGGGACGAGTGCTCTGCCTATATAGGATCAAGAGAGAGTTTTCATTTTTTGACTTTATTGTGATCTCATCCTATTATTGTGCAGCCATCACAAATGTGGACACCGGGAACCCCAAATTGGGGGGGTCACAGTACAGGAGTTTAAAATGGGAATCGTGTTTTAAGTTTTTTATATGAATTTCTTGGTGATACATGCAATTATTTATTTTGCCCTATATATATATTGATAAAGCTTTGTATCAAGGTGACCGGCTAATTTTTTAAAGTCTTTTAGGATGATTGTCACTACTTCCCCAGCAAACATGCTGCCCCCCCCCCCCCTGTCCTTTCCCCCCCTTGAGATTGTAAACCCTCGCGGGGAGGGGCCTCTCTCCCCCTGTCTCCAATTGTCATTATCCCTTATCACGTACCGTTTTACTTATGTAATGATGTAACCCCTCGAATGTACAGCGCCCTGGAATCAATGGGGCTTTTAAAATAAATAATAATAATAATAATAAATTATTGATATAATTTGTTTTTTGAGGCCATTATATATATATATGTGCTTAATAAATAGGGTATTTTAATGTATATCAATAAATGTTTATTGTTTTAAGGGATATATGCAGATTTTCTGTGAGATTATTAGATTTTTCCCTTATACCGTTTTTTCAGTTTGAAAACTTCTCACTGTTTCCCATATACCGGTGTCTGTATCATTGACCTGAAAGAGGATGGTTCCTGGAAAACACCCTGATCGCATGCCTCATTGCTGGACCCCTGACCATCAGCTGTAATCTATGTGGACAACTGACAGAAGTGCAGCGCCTCCACAGGAATGATACAGCATTGCCCCATATTCTGTGGGCTGTGTGTCATGCGTGATGTGCGGGGTCCCCCCACAAAGGGAAATTTTTGAGCTTTTTTGTTTTTTTAAATTTAATGAACCCTTTACCAGGGAACACCCATTAAAAACAAGTAACGTACAGGGGCAACCAAGTCGGTGTGGCTGTGGACTGGGGTCCGGGGCGGTGAGGTGCAGGACATTGTTGTGGCTTTGGTGGGGTTTCCCTTAGGGGGGTTTTTGCACATCTCTGTGATGACTGGTTTTTTTCTGTAACTTTCTGACTTTAAACCCCTTATTTTTATTGCGATCTCCTTCATGGATATAGCCCTTCTTCCTTCCCCATTTTTGGGGTTTAACGAGTTTTTACTAATTTTTTTTTTGCCCGTTTTTCTTATGTTTGTATAATAGTGATGATCTATGAATGATGAAACTAAACACATTGGCCCACATTTTCTATTGTGGTTGCCCCAGAAAAAGGTCCTAAAATGTGCCAAAAAGTGGTGCCTATTTAGCACAGCATTTTGTGGTACCGACAGTCATTAGGGGCTGAAAAACTTTTTTTTGAAAGAAATCTGCCATGGTCGGGGCTTATGGGGAAATTTTCTGTGGCTCTGTGGGAAGTCAGTGTGGCCACTGTGCAACACCCTGTGCCAAAACTGTGCCAAATTTCTGGTGTAGAAAGTAAGTAAACTATTAATTGGTCTATAAAGCTAGACAATTCTAAAGAGGTGCCAAGTTTATTAGACAACCTGAGCCCCTGTGATAGAATTATCGCATTTTCAAGTCTCACTGCTGGACCCCTGAGCATTTACTGTAATTTGTCGGGCACGACGAATGCAAGCAATCCACGGGTAGATGAAAATTACCCATATTTTGTCATTTTTGGCTGTCTGTGTAATAGTGATTGGGTTTTCAGTAAGTAAATGTGGGCAGTGTCTTGGTATAGTCCTATATTTGGTGCATGAATGGTTTTTCATTTTTTTATTGCCTTATTTTTACTTCTTTCTCGATGATAGTTTTTTCCCTTGGGATTCAGGTAAGCCCTGTTTTGGGCTCAACCCCAAATTTTTGCGGGAAAAAAAAAATCATAAAAAATTTCCCCAGCTTCTTCCAGACAGTTGGTGTCCAGTGGGCCATTCTTTGATCAGATACACTTCCCTATTTCCTGTCTGGTGATTGGTTACGTGAATTTCCCACAATCGTTGGCAGGTTTGGGTTTGGTCAAACCAACCCTTCCCAAAACTGAGGGGCCGCACAAAAAATTTTCCCGGGTAGGTTCTTCTTTGGGGGATCCACGTCTCCTCCAGGATTTGCCCTTGGAGCTTTGTTGAGGGGGTTTTTTCTTGCCTGTATTAGGGCAATTTTGGACTTTTTGATGTCAAAAACCCCATTTCTTGTGTTTTAAAGCTGTATTATAATTTCCATTTTTGTTTACAAGTATAACACACAGGCTTTGATATCTTGTTTATTTCTCAACCTGAAAATTCAGTTGCAAAATTTACATCTAGGGGGGCCCCATCGTCGGGTTTCGGTGATTTTTTTCCCTTATCTTAGCTCGGGGGAGCTGGCCCCCCTGGACAGGATGAAGGATACAAAAAGACCTCTGTGCTCTTAGCAGACACAATACGGGGTTGTATTTAGTTTTTTTTTTTTTTCAGACTAAAGAACCAAGAAACTTTGGTGGCTTCGAGGCTTTGTACCCAGTTTTGGGGATGCTCACATTGGTTTTGGGGCCCCCTGGATTTCCCCTGTTTCGTCATTAAGCTTCTCGGGGCTGAAGATTTTGAACGGGTTGATGTAAGCCCCAGGTGAAGTGTTGTAAGTATTTAACCTTTGTACATACATATTTAGCAAAACTGTGCCCAGTGTCTCACTATTTCCTGTAACCAGCTTATCCTCTTACTTAAAGGGGTTTTGCCATGATCTCTTTTCATACCTCCTGTATCCATCTCTTCAGCTCTGTGTACTCAGAAGGGGGCGTGTGTGATTTGTTTGAATTGCATATCATTTGACCCAGCAGGATGACATAACCGTGCCTTTCCTCTCTTTAGTCAATGAAAGGTCTGTTTATGTAAAGAGCTCTTAGTAGTTCAGAGGTAAAGCTTTTACCTCCAGACACAAGGGTCCTAGGTTCAAATCCTTGCAGGAACCAAATCTGTGGATTTTTATTTTTCTTTATCAATGCACAGACCTGATTGAGGTTTATTTTTTTAATTTATTTGCACCATTTGACTAATTACTAAGGAATACAGAGGATGGGAGTAGAATGACAGCACCGGGGGTTTGAACACTCAGTAGCTGCCTGAGAGAAGAGGTGATGTCTGAGCATGTGCGACCAGAACTGAGGAGCCCTGGTCATATCCCCTGGAGACGAGCTGTAAACAATGGATCACTAAGGGAGCAGCTAAAACAAATTGGTGCAGAATTTTTAATAATAATGAATGGTGAAAATGTTAATTATTTAGTTTGCAAGCTTCCCACATCAATTTTACTTCATGGCAAAACCCCTTTAAATGTTATCATTTCATTATAATTGATTGATTAATTCCTATGTTAAATAAAATTGCGTTGTATCCTGATTGACCGGCCTTCGTTAAAGCTGTATCCAGAACCTGTATTGATAAAACTTGGCAAAACATTGCCTCTGTTTAAATGGAAAATAATCTTTAACATGATTATTATTTTCAGATATTTCCCAGAAATTTAGATCAATCTTCTGTCACCACCGAAACTTTTTTATTCAAATGTTATAAGACATTAACCTTCAATATCTTGTGTGTAAAAATTATCTTCTCGATGACCTCGTTCTGAGCCACAAGAACTTTCACATCAACATCTTCATCTATGAGAATCAATGACTTTCTGACTAATAGTACTGACAGATTCTTATTATTACTACTATTTGTACTATTTTAATTATTTTTGCTTTTATAATTTTTTATTTTATTATTTTATTATTTTTCATTTTAAATTTTTCCTTGTTAATATTTTATTACTTTTATTATCAATTTATTATTACTACTTTTTTTTGTATTAATTATTATAAATAAGATTATTGCTATTATTCGTTTTACTTTTATTGTTATTTATTATGTTTTCATTCTTCTTTTATTATTAATTTAAACTTTTCATCTTATTTTTTTTGCATTTATTAAACTTTTATTATTAAATAGTTTTTACTATTCCATTATTATTTGTATTGTAATTTATCATTATTGCTTTTATTATTTTTTTATTATTTTCAGATTATTACTATCATTATTATTTGTACATATCTCCCAGTAATTCCACACAAATGTTTCTTCACCTTCTCAATGAAATTGTGTTTTAGTGGTGGAAATTTTACTTTAAAACTAAAACAGCGAATTGCCCCAAAATAATTCCGTATTTTGTACATTTGATTTTCTGGCCCTTATATAAGTCTCACCTTCATCCTGAAGGCTCCTATCAGATCCGCGAGGTCCTGGCTGTTTTTCAATGGATGTGAAGTCTGCATGGGGATCAGGATGGACAATGTTTTGGGCATCTTCTCTTGTTTTCCATAAACCAAACTTTTTACCTGATAAAAGATGTCACAGAGAATCAACTACAACTAAGAACGACCGATATCAGCAAATATAATAGAAGAAATCACGTAACGTGTGTAATGATGGTGACCTGCGGGGAGTTTCAATGGCTCCAAGGGTGGGGTGACTATCTAGAACAGGTCAGGCTAGCACCAGTAGGGTCAGCACACCCCGCCACTTGTATTCAGCCTCAGTTATTGGGTTTAAACACACTTGGGTTAAAACCAAGAAAAGAACAAACTAGGAATGTAATAGATGTTAAGCCCATACTAAACCAATGACCACTTACCTGCAGCACAGGTGATCACAGTCAGCAGCAAATCATCATTGGACTGATCAAGTAACCAGCGGATCCGATCCCTTTGGTTTCGGCTCTGAAAGTAGAATATAGAATAATATGTATCGAGGGGAGGACTGTAGATATGGGGCGCTCTCTGGATGTGCCCTGCTGCCCTATAGCTGAGTATAAATAGGGAAAACAGATACTAACAGAGCCCCAGCCTATGGGGTCGCTCCATTTCTGTACATTGCTCTTTCTTTTCTATAAAGTGAGGCAGATCGCAAAAAGAAAAATGAAAATACTTTATAAACATTTCCCCAATATCTTCCACTCGGCAACATAGAAGGTTCAACCCTTTGGCAGAGAAGGATAATGTGCTGAAGGTTTCCTAAATTTTCTCAAAAGGAGTTCAAGAAACTTTCCCGTACAGTCTCCTTATTCACAAGTGACTTCTTGAAATATTTAATCTACATCCTGTGCAACTTTATTAATACACCCAGATATGGTAAAGTTTACAA
>JAODAL010052476.1:0-25951 GCA_025379985.1 Phyllomedusa bahiana
AAAAAAATTTGTGAAGGAACACAAGGTTTTTCTCTGTAAAAAAAACTCCGCAGTTCAAATGAGGCGTGAAAAATGTTGTGTGAACCCGCCCTACCCCGAAAAAACAAAAGGGCCCGAGCCCCGGATGTTTTGGACCCTGCAAACCCCTGCCCAAGATGTCACATTTGCAATTTGGGACTAATAAACAGTATACTTATATATAACATAACCTAAAGACAATGCAAACCACATGTTTATTAACACAAGGATATGTATTGCTTTACTGTTACAAATACTTTGAAGCCATAATTTGTAAAATGCACAAAGGAGCGAGCGATGTAAATAAGGTAAGATTTTTACCATATCTCCGCCAAAGGAATGGTCTTTTTCACTCCTTCAGTTTCCTTTATATGCCCCAGAAAAATGCTAATGTTTGTTGCTTGTTTAAAAATACGAAGCGCCCCTTTTTTTTTTTAACGAAAGGGCAATGGTCAGCAAGCCTGTCAGCTTTTAGTTTTACACAGTGCAGGGTAGCTGCATGCAGTAAAACCAGCCTCATCAGTTAGAATTCTGTTTTTGCTCTCCCCTATGAGAATTTTAAAATGCATCATTATTGGTTTTGATTCTTAAAAAAGAAAGATCATTGATCTAGGAAAAAAACAAACAGGTGGACTTGATATCATGACGAGTATTTTAGTTCTCTTAGGGATGTTTCACGGGGTTTTTGGACGAGGTTTGGAGAGGTTTTCGGAAAAGGGTTTTCGCCAAAAACCTCGTTTAAACCACTTTAAAGCCTCGCCTGAAACACGCTCCTTCAGACGAGGTTTTTTTTAGGGCTTTGATAAATTTTGTAGGTTTTGGATCAGGGTTTGGATAGGTTTTTGACGGGTTTTCACCCCCTAGGCCTGTTCACCGCGGATTTGGGCGGTTATGGCCCGGGGTTCCGACGCGGTTTCCGCGGGGGATAAAACCCGGCCCAAAAGCCCTGATTCTTAAAATGGGTTTTCCCATGGGAAACCCGCCGTTAATTTCACACTGCGGGGTTTTTCCGCGGCTCCGTGGCTGCGGACAGACCCGCAGTGTGAAGAACTCTCCTGTCATTTCGGGTGGTGCGCGGCTGGGATGCGGCTAGCGCCGCGGCTTGCCCCCTGCTCTTAATTTGCATAGGGACAAGCCCTCGGCGCAAGCCGCGCCCCAAACCACGCTCCTCCCGCGGCGAGGCCACACCCACCGCCCGCGCTGCAAACCCTTGTCGGGAGACGCGAGTTTGCGGCGCGGCCCGATGGGGATTTGGCCGCGGCGAAACCCGCGGCCAAATCCGTCGTGTGAACGAGGCCATACAAATGAATAGCCAGGACAAAAACCACGCCGAAAACCGCGCCAAAAACACACCAGAATCGCGCTAAAAACCGCACCGAAAACCGCGCCTAAATCGCGCCTACAACACGCTTCAAGAATTGACACGACACTTCTTTTTCATTACTTCCAAAGAAGCATGTAAAAACCTCGTCGTGTGTGAACTACAACGAGGTTTTACATAGGAATCAATGAAATTAACTGGGGGCGTTTTGGAAGCGTTTTGGACGAGGTTTTGTGCGAGGAAACGCTCCGAAAACCTCATCCAAAACCTTGTCCAAAAACGTCGTGTGAACATGCCCTTAATGTTAGGAAATCATAGAAAGTAACTTTATACTATGAGATGTAAAGATTCCACAAGGATTTCATTGATGCTTTCTTCCATAGCCCTGAAAACAATCTTCAAAGTTGATTTTTCTACAATTTTGAAATGTCTCACTACATATGTATATTAAATCACATTTATATATTTTATATATATATATATATATATATATATATATATTATATATATATAATAAAATATATAATATATATAATTTATATATATTTATTTTCAGAAATGCTCTGGTGTCTAGCCATTTCCTTTTATGGCTCCCCCTGGTGTTCTATTGACTCCCTCACGGAATGTCAACCTAATGTAATACACCTGTCTGCTGATGGCTGAATCTTCCTTTTGGAGACATTTCTGGCTTGCTCAAAGTTCCTATTTCCATTTCAAAAGAAGAGAAAGACAAGGGAGCGCTATCTTATGAACTACCAAAGGATTGCCAAGATGCTCGGAGGAGAGGATAGTGGATCCACAGGTCACCGAGAGGAGTTGGTTAAAACTATGCCAAGGAGTGGAGTCTAAGCGGCCCCTTGTCTTCACCGGCGCCCGCCGCAAAGCAGGAAGGACTTTGCTGAAGGGAAACCCCCAGATCGCTACCCCCGACGTAGATCCAAGTGGTGACAGCCGAAGATGGAAAGACTGGAACGGCTGGAACACAAGCGGCAAGGCAGACGGACAGGCAGGCACGGTTGAGGAAATGTCAGCAGACGGAGGTCAGAATCTGACACAGAAACTGGCACTAGATAGGACTGCTAGGAATACGAACAGAAATGTAACCAAGAAACAGATACCAACAACTGGTGCGGATGGCAGGAAGAGGAATCCCTAAAAAGTCCTCGCCCAATGGTGGAGAAAGAATTACCTGTAGCGTGCTGGCCCTTTAAATCAAGACAAGCGGCATTCGCACGCCCCTAGTGGCTGACGGAGGAAGGAGCGTCTAGTAGCAGAGGGAAGCAGAGACGAGCGCAGGACCGGGAGGAAGCAGGACGGGGCTGGGTAAGTATCAGCGCGGTGCGCCGGGAGCGGAGGGCGAAGGTGCCTGTGGCCAGAGGTCAAAGTTCGCCTCCCTGCTCCCGGCGTGTGTCGCGTCGCGGTCCTAGCATCGGGTCACGGCACTAGCCGTGACAAGGATTACATGAAAATATGTTAAAACTGATGAGCATATGCTCACCTTATATCATTGTGTTTAGAAGGCTCAATGCTTCAAGAGAGCATAATCACTATGAACCTGTGAACTACTCTCTCCAAGATCAATACTGAAGGAACCGAAACTTCTTTCCCCATGATCCAGTGAGGCTCAAACTAGACCAAATTACCATGGACAAAGAGCGCTGACACTTTAATAGTACAATAATAAGAACATGCACACGACCCAATTATAATCATCCTATAGTAAGATGAGAACCTTGTGCAGTCTTTTGCTACTGAAGTACATCCACTTCAGGGATTGTCATTCTGTGCTTTCAAACATAACCTTCTGCTCTCTTGGACATTGTATTGTCACTTTCATTATAATCAGTGATGCTATTGTAAGCATGGATGGAGAGGATGTCTTAGTATGCTGCATAAACCATGTGTCCAGGGAACCCACGGAGCTGCTGTGGCCTCATGTTTATGTCTTACGTGTCGTGATTCCGACACCTTGTGCTTAAGGGAGTTATGCCTTCTGAGTTTGCACAACAACCTAAGGTGAGTGTGCTGATGTACATGAAGACACCTACTGTAAAGTTGTGAGTTTTTGCGTATGGGAGCACTTGTGTTTTCTTTTTATCTTCTATAATTTCTCCTCAGAAAGGAACTGATCGGCCAGGATCAGAAGACACTTGCTGTCACCGTTCAAGTATTTAATAAATTATTAAAAGTCTTACATAAATAGTAACAGAAACAAGTGTCACATGGGGGCTACACTATTAGAAAAGTAAGACTTTTAATTAATATTTATTAAATATTTAAAAGGTGGAAGCACAGTCCGTGTCTTCTGACCCTGACCAATTAGTTCCTTTCTGGTGAGAAATTATAGCAAAGCTCTGTTTCAAGGTTCTTTGATGGATTTATTGTTGACCTGTAGGGAAGCTTACTCTAATAGGTGGGACTAGAGACAGATTTTTTTACTTCTGGAGGAGAGTTAATTTGCATAATTTTTCCCAGGTAGCTTTGCCTGTAAGACTTTTTGTCACGATACTAGTGGATACAGCTGGAATCCAATGGTGTGGACTGGCTTGAGCACAGCGGAGGCAATTGCAGACTGGACAGGGGGGAAAAGTGTTGGAGATGGATCCGACGGGTCAGGGGAGCTCGTAGTGATAGTAGGTATCGGGGTTTGCAGGGGAAACCGCAAGGTGAGGAACTAAAAGGGAAAGCAAGTTCCGGGGTAGAGGACTGAAAGCAGGAGTAAGCACTCCAAAAGCAATGGGGCAGGTTGGGATTTTATATTGCTGACAAGGAAACGGAAACAAGAGGCACCAAGAGCACACCACCATTTGACTAGGAAAAAAAATTAAGGGGCAAAAAAAGTAAACAATTTCCCAAGGTCTAGGGAGATCCTGACATTACCCCCGTAAAACGGGGCCCTTGGGAGATACTGATGGGTTTTCCCGGATGTTTTGATTAAATATTTTTTATCATCGAGGAGATTGATGTTCTCACGGGTTTCCACAATTTTTTTCGGTCCCAAAAATCTTTCCCACTTAATGGGGATTGTAGGGGTTTCCCTGAAAATTTCGGTCAGGATTTGCCCCCAAAAAACTGTTCTTCCCCTCAATCTCCCTGCTCAGGAGGAGGGGGAAAACGCCGGGAAAAGGGGATTGGGACGGCAGGCTTTAGTAGAGTACATAAAAACGGGATGAATTTTATAAATGGGGGGGTTTTGAGCGAACAGCTACTGGACTGATTTCTGTGATTTTAGGCCCCCAACAAATTTGTCCATTTTGGTGAAAGGAACTCTAAGTTTCAATTTTGGTAAAAAGCCTATTATCCCCCATTTAAAATTGGTGTGGCTTACGCGTTTATCTCCCATCTTCTTGTGGGTTTTCTTGACCCCTCTGTAGTGTTTCTTTTGTAGCGAAAATTTTGCTGAAATGCGGGAGACCCCTTTCCCGCGCACTGGATATGTGGAAAGCAGGGAATTTGGGAAAATTTTGGGAGGGGTACCCAAAAATTTGCAAAGAAAGGATTTTTGTTTGGGGGAGGATTTTGGGAATTATTGTACGAAAATTCACCCAAGGGAAGCGTCAACCCAGTCATTTTGCAAGTGAAAATATAGCAACGTAGGTACTTTCAAGAGTCTGATTTGGGTGCGTTCAGTTGTCCATTAGATTTGGTGAAAGGGGTTTATATTTTTTAATATAAAAATGAAAAAGCGCTGGAAAAAAACTCCGCCCCAAAAATTTTTGGCCTTGGTGAGGGGTAATACTCGAGAAATTGTATTCTTCCTTTAGAGGTGGGTAGATTAAATAAAGTCCTTGAAACAAAACCCCCGGGGCGAGAGGGGCGGCAAAGGTTGTAACAAACCCGGGGTGAAGAAAGTGGATTTGCATCAGACAGATGTCACATGTGTTAATAGTTCTTTAATCTGTAGAAAATTTGGGCCCACAAAAGAATCAGAAAAAATATTCCTGCGTCTTTGCACTCCTTTGTGCCCCGCAATCTTTCGAATAGGGGCAAACCCTTCAGAATTTTCAGTTTCGGTTTCAGGTATGTATGCTGTGGTGTTCCCACATTTTTTTTAAAGCAAAATGAAATCATCAGGTGGTCGGGAAAGTAAGGGTCAGTGTTTAGGCCTCTATTATCTTTTAAGCAATCTTTTTTAGGGATTACCCAACAACAGTAGATCGGGGAACAATGGTCTTGGAGGAATAGTGGAGGGGAAAATCATTGGAGAACATTTTGATAGAGCTCCGCCTTGCTTTCCCGGGACGGGCCTGAAAATTACAATTTAAAATTGTTTGTAAACATACTCCAAAGTTTGGCGAGGAGATATTTGGCAGATTAAGAATTCCAGATTAGTGATCAGTAAGAACAATTTTTGCTGTGGGGTTTCTTGAAGATGAGTCTCCTTCCTTAAAGGCTGCAAACAATAGTAATAGTTCTTTTTCCAAATTCATAATTCTTCTCGCTGGTGATAAATCGGGGAAAAAGCACAAGGATGAAATAAGCTTTGTCCGTTCTCTAAAGAATAGCCCCTACAGCAAGTCGAGGCATCTACCCACAAACATTCTGGGTAGGATAATAAAAATACCTTTTTAACTTTTTTAAAAAAAAAATTCTTTTTAAACCAACAAAGCTTTTTTCTTTTTAGAAAATTTTGTGTTTGGGGAGAGATTTTTCGGAAGTTCTTGATGAAGCGTCTATAAAAGTTGGCAAAAACCTATGAAACGTTGGAGTTTTTAGTTTCTGGGGGAGGCAGTCTATTTTGCTTTGTTCTTCTGGGTTTTGTAAACCAAGAGGTGAAATTATATCCCAAGGGAAATTTGGTTTTGGTCTGATAAATTAAAATTTTTTTCAATCTTGATGAAATTTGGGTTTTTCTCTTACCCTCTCCAGAAAAGCTTCACATGTCTCTGGTGTTCGCCCCTTGGTTGGAAAAAAATCAGGATATCCCCGATAGATAATATGAATGCCCCAGAAGGGTTTAAAATGCATTGACGAGTTGTTGGGGGTGGCGGGGATTTAAAAAGGCCAAAGGATAACACAATATTAAAGTGTGTAAGTGCCCTAAAGGCATTTTTCCCTTTTCTCCCAGATCGATTCGACCAAATTATAGGCACCCGAAGATCTAAATTTTGGGAAAAAGTCTTCGCATGTCGAATTTTTCCAGTAGTAGGGATTAGTGGGAGGGTAACGGTTTTTATGGTAATTTTGTTAAATTTCGTAATCAATGAAGGGCTTAGGGAAGTTTTCCTTTTTAAAAAAATATGGGGGCCCGGGTGAGGAAGATGGGGAGATGAACCCCCTTTTGCCAGATTTTCTTTTTTTAAACCTGGATTTTAATTCAGGCCCCGCCAAAGGGTAGATGTTTTCCCAAAAAGGGATAGGTGCACCCGGGAGCAAGTTATGGGGCAATATAGGGGCGGTGTAGGGGGGGTGGTTGCATTCTGTTTGCTGCAAGTTGCAAATTCCTGTATTGAGGGGAGTCTAAAATTTTGTTGTTTTGAGCTGAAACTTTAGGGCTTGCTAGATGGTAAGGAAAGGACATCCCCCCCTGGGAATTTATTCCTTGGTTTCCCCCGTTGATAATGGGTTCTGTGCTTGAACCAGGGGACCTAGGTGAAGGGAAGTGTGGAGAAAAATCAATAGGAAAGACAAGCTTCACGATAGGGTTCATAATGATCTCGGGTGGTTCTGTTCTTGGTCCACGGCCCGAGTTTTAGTGGGGTTTTCCCTCTACAGTTTCCATTACCGGGTGAGAGTTCTTCTGAAAATTTAACCCAGCTTTGAGAAAAAGGGAAGGGCCATGAAATTGCACTTGCCCCCGGTCTCATAGCCCAGGAGATACCCATTGAGAGTTAACTAGGAACTTTATGGGGAAGGGAAACAAAAAGAATCTTTGTTTTCTTTTTAACTGAGGGGGCCCTGTGAATGGGAAAGGACAACTGCCTTTCAGATAACTCAGTTCTGAAGCAATGGATTCTCCATTGAGGGGGTAGGATTCATGATGGCTGCACCGATTCCGTGGGCGGCTGGGCAGTTGATAAGGAAGTGGTCAGATTTCCGCAATAAAAGCAAAGATTCCCGGGGCAGTGCTCCCTTCTTTCCCTGCTTTTCCCTTTAATATGGAAATGACTTTCATAGGTCAAATTCTGATCTTGGGATTTCCCTTGAGGTTCCTTGGTAAAGTAAGGGGGGCGGGGGCTGTTGGTATCAAAATTTAGAATAGCCACCTCTCCTGTCGTCTTCAGACAGTGGGGATGAATCGGGTGCAGGATTAATGAAGGCATCCAAACCCGAAGGGGCCCCGCACGGGGAGTTCATCTTTTTCTGTGCTGATAGTCCCTTTTTAAAAAAAGACAATTTTGTGCTCATTCCAGTGGTGTCGATGCCACCTCTTGAAACCCCTGGCATACTCGGAAAAGGGGCGTTTGCCCTGGCGCAAGGATAGTATTCGTTCAGCAGTAGCACCGCGGTTTGGGGTCATCAAAACTTGACTCTGGCGTTGATGAACTCTCCCCGGGGATTCAGCGGGCGTTTCGTTTCAATTAAAGGGCTAGCCCAGGCAATGGTTTTTTGTGTCAGAGCATAATAATACACGGGCCTTGTCTGTCGGTAGGAAAAATTTGGTAGGGGTTTTATCGAAGTTGCTACTTTATTTAGGAAGCCCCCAAAATTTTTTTACGATTCCCCGAATTTGAAAGGTGGGAATTTGGGGTATGACAGGCACCATAGGGGTGGGGACAGAAACTTGGTTCTCCAGGGGGACTAACCGGTCGATAATGCTCAGGTCTCGGTAGTTCTGAATTGGCTGTCCTAAACTTGGATATTATGGCCGTCTGGCTTCATAACGTACATTTTACTTTTAATGCTTTTATTCGGTGGCATGTTAGTCACAGCAGTCTGAAGTGTTGATGCGAATTTCCGGTTCCCCAGTCCCACACTCCATTTTATGGCTTGAGTTTCCCCTTTAGATATAGTGGATACGCTGGAATCAATGGCGTGGACTGGCTTGAGCACAGCGGAGGCAATTGCAGACTGGAGCAGGAACAGTAGAATGGAGATGGATCCAGACGAGGTGGGGAAGCTCAGTAGTGAACGTAGGATCGGAGGTTTAGGGTTAAAAACCCCAAGGTGAGGAACTAAAAAGAAAGCAAATTCCAGGTAGAGGCTGAAGCAGGGGCTAAGCACAAACTCAAGAATGGGTCAGGCTTGAGGGGTTTATATTTTGACAACGGGAAAAAAAGGAAAACAGTGGCACCCGCAGAGAACCTCACCATTTGATGAGGGCAAAACACAGTAAAAAATTTCCAAATTAGCAGGAGATTCCCCAAAACCTTTTTTTGCCCCGTCGAAGACCTCCACAGGGGAAAACAACACCCCCAAGAGCCAAAATTTGTGTTTCCGATCCACTATATGGTAAAGGTAAAAGTAGGAGTCTCTACTAATTGCCAAAACTATTGAACTCCTGGAACCATTGACTTTAAACACACATTCATAACAAGGAAAAGTTAGAATGAAGCAGTGGTATAGAAGCGGACTGCTAATCCTAACAGAAAAAATAAAACAAAATAGAAAAATCCTAATAAATCCTGATCAAAAGATTATTGTTTCGTCTTTTTTTGTTTCTGGTGTTATCTCACTACGTAATGACTTTGACTTATCTTTTTTGTTTGAGTTTTCTAATAAACGTTGGTTGTGATTTTCGGACCCCATCTCCTTTCAGGTTGTGCCCCCAGTGTTACTTGAAATTTTCATGTTCCAAAAAAGAGGCACTGTTTTGTGACCTTGAAAACCCCTGCTAATCAGCGCGATAATGAAGACACCGACCTATGAGCGCGAGCGAGAGGAAGGATATTAATTGACTCGGTAATGAAAGTCTTCCTCACTCTTATCTATCTCCAATTCTAATTCACTACATTACAGCTGTGAACAGTCTGTTATATGTGATTAATGGATATTCTTTTCAGTGAATGCAATCAGGGCGCCTCAATTTAATTTAACTCACCCAATAATATAATTGTTTCGCAAATTTCAGCTTGGGTGAATGAGCAAAATAAAGATTAAATTCTATAACTTTTAGCTAAAGCCAATACTAATGAGAGCATGTGGACCCCCCGAAAGGACAATTAATGTAACAAAGATTTCTGGGTATGAGCAAATAAAAACCTGCCTTGTGTACTGTTACTCAATGCAGGAAGAATAGGCACCATGGGGAAGCCCTCATGCTACAATGTTAAATTTATACAATTTAATCCAAGAGTGTATTTGACTTGAAATATACTAACTGGAACACTGACATTCAGATAGAGATATAGAGCCTATATTAACTTTTGTAACGTAAGGGAATTGTCCAAACTAAAAAACAAATCATTATCATATACTTAATTATGAAATTCTGAGTTAATAGATGATGCGTTACTGGTCCAGGATCCTCATTTCTTGACCAAAGTAAAGAATGGTTACAAAGATCGACCTCTTTACTCATGGCTGACCTAGTCTCATCCTATATACTAAAACAACTCATTGATTTGAATAGACACTCTTTAAAACTTAATTTCCCCTGTGTTGGCACTCAGGCCAGGAGGAAATTGCATCAGTAAGGGACCTACAATCACCACGGCAAAAGACAATAAGTACCGTCAGTTTCTATCCGGATGAATGGAGAAAAGCCTCCCCCTTCACATTGATTATTTTCATAATTACCTTCCGACAGACCGGATGGACGCATGCGACATGTTGCAATATTTTGCGGCGGGTCCGTCAGTATATGAAAAACATGATCAGCTGGCTGGAAAATCCAAGCAGTGGGGACTGCTGCAAAGGTTTTCCACAGCGGCCCGGTGTGTTAGTTTGTGGGTCCAGTGTTTTTCAAGACAAGTGGGTAGGTCTCTCTTGCGAAACAGCCAAGGCTGGTCCTGAAAACCGGCTCAAACCGGTGCCATGGGGACATGCCCTAATAGACAAGTTCCTACCCAGTAACACTCTGAACGGACTTGAGGGCCATGACACAAGGAGTACATTTTCAATTCGCTTATTGTGGTTGAATACATCCAAAAATTAAGCACAGTCCAAATTAGGGAGCCCATATACATATAACTATAAATATATACTGTGATATATTTCTGATCGCCGGGAGTCATAGTGCTGGGACACTTCTGGCGGTGGCTTAACTCTTAGGAAAACAAAAGTGATCGGTATTTAAAGGGTTTGTCCCCCTCATAAAAAGTTATTTAAATATCTCATGGCCACAGTGGGATAAAAAATTTATAAAAAGTCATACAGCAGCAGCTTCCCCAGTCCGAACAGCTATCTGTCCGTTCTTCTGTTGACACAGCATCACTTTCAAACAAAACGTAACTTGTGTAGTGCGCGCGCGCGCGCGAATTGGCTAGAAGTGGTCATAGTGTCCTCTAAATTTCATCAGCTATGTGGAAATGAACAGCTACTAGAATGTTGATGCAATAGTGCAGAAAGACTGGAGAGAGCGAGCTGTTGGAAGCGTTCGGAACCAGGTATCAGAGAAAGGTTAATAAGTATAAAATCGTTTTCTTATTTTAAACTTGCAAGGCCAAACTCTATTTAATTACTTTAATTAGGTGTGACCCTTATCCTTTAAAGTTCAAGATGCTTCTATTATCTCTTATACAGAACAGTAAGCTGATCTCACTGAGATGAGTCTGAGCTAAGTCTTTTTGCATTGAAGTCAGGTGTTTCTAGCTGTTTCATGATAATAGATACACTATAGTATACATAAAGCTGATATGAAGATCCCATGCTGTACTGTATCATTATCATTGGTTGTCTCTCAAAAGTAAGGACGACAGGGCATCAAGATTACTGTATGTGTTCTAGAGGATTTGGCTGGGTGAGTCCACTCCCTCAAGGTACAGAAATACACACATGTATATTATAATACCATTCCTGTCACGCTCCTCTTTTGTCATGGTTGTGAGAGCCATTTACTTATTGAACATGAACAATCAAGTAAGGAAGATTTAGTGTAGTAAGAGATAGACTCTTATTTGGACAGATATCAAGATCATGAACACTGTCACTGTCAGCATTGATTTTGCCTTCCATATTGTCCAAAGCAGATTTGTGAGAAAATTCCTGTGGGCGAGGGCGGTGGGAGTTGTGTTGTAACCATGCATTGTTCTACAAGACATTAGTTCAAGTGCTCCAATACACATCAATGATGTGGAGCACATTTAATATCAGCTTAAAGATGATGCTATAACTGGAGAATATTTTGTGCATCCTCTGGTTCGTGAGAAATACTTTTGGATTCTCTAAACTGTTATTGTTCTTGACCCATACCTGCAATACTCTACACAAATCAGTCGCCATTTGATTTCAAGCTTGTTTATTATTCTAATTCTCATATTTTGCCTAATGTTAGTGAATTCTGAAGTTTTATTATGCGTTTCTAGGCTGCTCAGAAACTAGTTCATTAATCTATTTTATAAATTCACTGCCAAAGACATCAAATAAATAAAATTTGTACAATGCCAAGCATTGAAAAGTAGACTGAGAAACATTTACCCTTATATCCAGTAATTTATTAGAAAGCTCCCAGTGTGAGTATTAATGCCACCAAACTATAGGAAAAATGCAAGGTAATAATATTTATTGTTTAGTTAACATTTTTTTACCCAATTTTAGGGCTTCATAGTTGTATTGATAGCTTAATAGAAATGTAACCAATCTGACAAGAGCAAGATGGCCATATGAAGATACACCTATGATGAATGTTTACTCCACTCCATAGAGATCCATTGCTCCATTAAGCAAATATAC
Organism: Phyllomedusa bahiana; assembly: GCA_025379985.1. Taxonomy (NCBI): domain Eukaryota; kingdom Metazoa; phylum Chordata; class Amphibia; order Anura; family Hylidae; genus Phyllomedusa; species Phyllomedusa bahiana. The sequence continues at coordinate 12,113 of JAODAL010052476.1, forward strand.
GAATGTTGTTAATCATCTTTATTGGTCTTAACACTTATAATAGACATAGATCTTTGCATGTCAGAATTACCCATGTAGGCTTAACCCTGTTAACATCTATCAATCTATCTATCTATCTATCTATCTATCTATCTATCTTTTCAGTTTTATCGCATCGCACTTTCAGAATGTGACCTCTATAATGTGACTCATGAAAACGTCGAAGCAGGTGCTTCTGTCACAGCCAGTGACAGCAAGGTATGAGCCGACTCCTCTACAATACGTACTCTTTAACAAGGACTATAATTTACTCCGTAATATTTAATGACTTGTTCTCTCCCTTCTAATAAGGATGAAAAATTGTGCTAAAGCCTAACGTGGGCTATAAATGTTATATATTTAGTATCAAGTAAAGTTTGAAGATTTTATACATAAATTGTCCCTCACGTATTCTTTTACTACAGTATTCCATGTAATTGGGAATGTGGGAATCCCTATTATAGCACCTTGAACAAACGGCGTTGAAATAGGGGGATAATAGCTTTGTATATAAAAGATACCCAGGGAGTATGGCCACTAGAGTGGCACAATGACAGAGAGTGGAGTCACGGCAATGCCGGTCGCACAGCAGGCAGCATGAGTCAAGAGCTGGCACGAGTGACCCAGATGTGGAGGTCACGGGCAGCAGCAGCACAAGTGAGGTCAGACAGTCGGAACACAATGACATTCTGGAGGTGCAAAACAGGAGTACGAGCCACATAGTGGCACAAAGACAGAGAAGTGGAGGTCACGAGCAGCAGCATGAGGTCAGACTATGGACAATGACAGAGTAGTGGACCAATCGGCTTAAGCAGCGAGCATTGAGGTCAGACAGTGACACAAAGAACATTCTTGGAGGGTGGCAAAAACTGAGTAGTGCAACAAGAGTGGCAACAATGACACAGTGTGGATGTTCACGGCAACCAGAACCGCAGCAGACAGCATGAGGTCCATAGAGTGGCACAATGACAAAGAGTGTGGTGAACAGGTGGGTGTCAAGTACCAGCCCTGGAAAAGATGGATGGTGCGGCGGATGGAAAGTGTCATCAGATGTGTTAGCATCAGGTGGGTGGCGTCAAACCACAAGTAGTGGCATGACCTCAGTAGTTTGAACTCACAGACTCATTTCTGCACAGTTGAGGGTGAGGCGTCATTGCTGATGTATCTAGAAACGCCTAAGCATAGTTAGTGTGGAATCTGGCCGCGGGTATCCATTGCCTTGATTCATCTTGACAAAGTCAGTCAGTATCACACACATTTCCCGTGTAAAAGGAAGGGTCTCGGGAAATGACGGGGGCGCCATGGTGAAATATACGATTGAGCCCTGCCGCTGGCACTGGAAACACGACATCTGATCCACACACTGCCAGGGCAGTACAGCTTGCTCCACATGCAACATGCGGGCGAAGAGTTTTGTCGACGCACACATGCCAGTTATTGCAGGCCCAGTAGTTAAGCGGGATCTTCTAACTGTGTGGGCAGAGTGCTGTCCCAAGTAGGCACCACCTGTTGTTGCAGGGACTGCTCCAGGGTCCTGCTGCGCGCGACTACTCTCCTCACTAGGCGGGTGAAGTGAAGGCGCTCATTCAGATGACTCCAGACTTAGGTGCTGCTGATGGAGCTTGGTACTGTTCCTACCCCCCACCTTCCACGCTAGAGTAGCACGCAGATAGTTAGTAGAAGCTGAGAATTCTTCCCGATCAGACCTGTCCAGAGAGGGACGATGGCATGCACATAGGCAGGTGGCTTCAACTGATTACGGAGGATTCCCATTAGTATTTGAGTTGTCCTCCTCTCAGTAGCGTGGAAAAAGCTCCCATTTTGACCGGTGCGAGGAGGTCAATAGCGGGTGAGAGAGCCAGAAGTCATCCGCTCTGCCGTGGATTGTCTGACTATTCGGCTGTCACTAGCCAGGAGGCAAATCAGCATGGATGCAGGGAGACAATCTGTACAAGTGACTCTGACGGCTCCCTGCCTCCATCTCACAATATACCTTCCGACGGTGCTTGCGGGTCATCTGACCTCGTCTCATCCTCTCGCATCTTTACCTCCTCCAGCTGCCTCCTGCTCCTCCTCTCTTGGGTCCACCTGTGGGAAGAAAATACCACTTTCATTTCACAACAGACAATGCTTCTGGTGCTATCAGTCCCTCCCCTCCCTCCTCCATTTCAGTCCCCACCGACTCATGTGGCCGCAGAGATGTAGTCCCACATCTACCAGTCCTCCCTGCCCAGGAACAGTACTTGTTGTCAGCATCTGTTTCCAAGGTACGATGAAGCAGTGCAATGACGTTATATCATCCCGTAGTCCTTGGCGACTGACAAATAACGTGGCCAACCTCGAATAGCCATTCAACAACGGCAGTGGTCAACGCATGCGTCGCCATCTGTCTTGACATCAAAGTTACACAGGGGAGATTGTGTTGGGGGACAATGCGACGTTCTTCCAGCTGGCAAATCGAGGAAGTGTTTCCTGGCTTTGTAGGAATGGATTAAGTGGTATTTGCTCAGTTTCCTCCCATACATCAGACTCTTCTAAGATTCGGTGGAGATAGATAGAGCACTTCAGGAACCTTCATAACAACCAGATAGACACAGGCTCCATGCGAGGGCGCTGGCCCCTCCGTCGCTCTGTGCGAGCAGCGGACCACCATTTCCTCCCAGTTAGTCCAGTCACACAATGGTCTCCAATTTGCATGTTGGTCAGCTGAGAAATCCACAACACGATTTTCGTGCTGGCAGTGACGGCAGACACACACACCCTCCCCCTGTGTGGACTTCGTTCGCATCTGAGGCAAGTTCAGGTTACGACTTGCGTGACACGCTGTGCCTCTACCACAATGTGAGTATGCTGGAGCATAAACTTGTGGAGCTATGATATGGTGGTAATGTGGTGGAGGAAGGAGGTAAGCGGACATGGCGGACGATGCGAGCCGCATTGCGAGAACGTGGAGGAGAAAGCGTGGTCATCCGTGTCCAAAGTTATAGTTGGCTCGAGACACAAGCTTTAGTTCTCTAGAAATGGTGCAGAGTCACACATTTTGGAAGGAAGGACTGCAGTACCAAACAACTTTGGACAGAGCACGGTCAGCTTGCTGCGAGGACTTAGATGGTTTAGCCCAGTACTGTTGTCTCTTTGCTGCATCGCCACGCTGACGACTGGCTTGGTGCCATGAGTATCAGGAGGCAGGATCATTCTGGACCAAGAGATGATTCAAAGAGAAACAACGCCCGTTCTGGCAGTAGGTGGTGGAGCGCTTGCAATGGCATGCGTGCCACTGGCCGCTGCTGGCTGCTCGCGGCGGCAGGATGACCACCACTCTGAGGCCCCCATTTCTCCCAGGCCACAGGATGTTGGACGCTGCAGACGTGATATGACGCAGGGCCGTAGTGACCAACTTAGCTCCCTGGCCACACATTTCACTTTCTGCACCGACTAGATTCTATCATATACTACCAATATTCGCTTCTCCGGTGTTTTAGCAAAGAACTGCCACACGCAGAGTAGCTGATGTTACCGACCGGAACGCTCCGCACTGAAAGTGACTGACGTATCCACCATGCTGGCCATAATCGGCTGCGAGCCCCTGTGCCGTCTACTTTTCTTGACCTACGAAGCAGGGTTTTCTACCCCACGTGGCCGCTTGGCTCCCTAACGCATCACATCTGCTGCTACCCTTAGCTGACTCACGGGCCACACAACCCCATCATATGTCTGCGTAGTGCCAACTCTGACGCGCAAGCTGCCGCCCTCTTCTCCGACGAGGTGATCAAGCCAGGTCCTCACCCGTGCAACCCAATTGCGGTCGATTACATATGCATCTATTTGTGTTCAATCGTCACTGCTGTCCTCATCACGGTCTTTGGTATGCAGAGGACTACCCCCACAATATGACCTCCCAATGCTCACTCTTCCAGCATCTATAACGTTAGCCACCTACTGCAAGAAGCAGGGGATATTGGCCGCCAATTCTTCGCTGCCGAATAGCTTTCTGACTGCCCTTCCTACAATTGTTCATCCTCGCTATATAGTGGCGCTGATTACCCATGACTGCTTACATAGTTGATCTCTGGCTGAGGGATCGGGATGGGACAGAGGCGGGATGAGTACAGTGAGCCGCTGTCCCGCTACTCGGGCCATGCCAACTAAGGTTTGGGGTCTGTACATTCACCACCGACTCTGGCTGGGATTGTCAGGAATTTCATCTGGGAGATGGAAAGTAGAATAAGCCTAGTTCTCACCAATCAAGAACCCAGTGGGTATAGCTGATCAGACACAGCGGCCGCATGATTGAACAGCGGAAGTGGTGTCGCATTCACCAGAGTGACCCCTCGCGACAGTCCCCTTGCGGTTCTGACGACTCTGAGCCAGCTCCAGGAGATTTGTGGCCAACTTGCACTCTGCAGTGGAAAAGGAGACCTGCCACCGTCTCTGTCTGACATCAGTTTGCTACAGGAATTTTTTCTGTGGCGATGAGTGAAAACAAAGTTTTCTTTTTACTGATACAGACTGCAGAAAAATACTTATTTAACCGCTTGGATGAAAATTGCGCAAAAAAAGTTGATGGCTAGCAAAACTACGCAGCTTATGTAGCTTGGTTACAATGGCGTATATTTATGCTACACACAAGTTAAAACAACGAGTGAATTAACTTTCAGAGTTTAAGAATTATGCACAGGAAAAACTGTCGTTTGTTGCCGGTGAACAAGAACGGTTTCTTTAGTCACCAGCACAGCAGACAACGCATTAATTAACCCTGATTGGTAAATTGCGCAATAGAATTTGAGCAACCAAAACTAGCGAGCTTGTAGCGGTGTTACAATGGCAGTATTTTAAACGCTACCCAACAAGAGGAATAACTTGTAATTAACCTTCGCTTGGAATTAGGCTACAGTAAAAAACTTTATTTTTTGCCGATGTAAAACAGACGTTATAGTTTAGTCACCAACAGCATAGAACAACGCTTCATTTAATCCCCTGAATTTAAATTTGTCGCACAAGAATGAGCAACCAAAAACTACGAGCTTTGAAGCAGTTACAATGGCGTGTATTTTACGCTATCACAACAAGAGAAATCTTGTAATTAACTTCGCTGTGAATTATGCTATACAAATGGAGTGGAGAGGTGTTTTTGATTTAGGTTAATATAACAGGAAAAATTATTTTTTTGGGTGTGAAAATAAACGGATCTCTTTAGTCACCACACACGAGAAAATCGCTAATTAACATGATGTAAAGTGCGCAAAGAATTGAGCCCAAAAATGTAAGTGGTATTTGTATTTTAAAAACGCTGATTTTCCTTTAAATGGAATACAAGCAGAATACTTGGCTTTAGATCCTCCTTGGATATTCAATTGTGCTGTGGAAGCATATATCATTAAAAGTATATGCACTGCAACTGGACGGCACACATGGACTTCAGTTGCCAATACACCACAAATCAAGAATAGGAAACGTTAAAGAAGCATACTCTGAGACAAAGCTTGACAACAATAAAAATCGACGGTAATAAAATCAGGTTCTTCAGATCACTATCAAAAGCTCCGCCGAGCAACACCGGCCCTAATCAGTGACAGTGAGAGCGTTATGAGCTTACCCAGCTCTGACCCACTTATCACGTCACAGAAGACGCAGGTCTCAATATGGCTTCATCTCTGCAACATGTCATGAGGGCTATGCCGTTCTTCCTCCAGATTGGACTATTCGGGCCCCATGTAACTGCCAGTGTCTCGTCAGCATTTTACAATCAAAAGCCACACTCTCTTATCAGCCACGCGAAGTACCGCCAACGCCCAACTTCTGACGAGAGCGAGTGCGAACCGAAGTTTCCGAATTCGAAACGAAATCCACCTTCGTTCAAACGAATTCGCGCCATCTCTAAATATAATACTTGAGCCTAATTTTATTTTTGTTGTTTATATATGGGAGTAATGTTATAGAAGAGTTTACCATTCTCATCGCCTCGAACGGCTTCGCAAGTCACGGCTTGTTTGTTCTGGCTGCAGGGAAGCTTTGCACATTTGCTTGGTTCTTCTCAGAACTCCCATAGAAGTGAACAGAGAGAGCCTGTGGCTTTATTAGATGCTAGATGCAAGATGAATACCTCTTTACAATTTAGCTAGTCATAGGGCTACTCACTTCTAGGATCCCAGGCAGTCAACATTATTTTGTTGTGGAAGGATCTGCCCTGTCCCAACTTACACACAGGGCTGCCATAAGAAATGTTTGTGCTAAAGCATCTGGGGCCCAAACTGCTTACCAGTTCCTTTCTTGCACCATATCAACAAGTGCTTTTTTTTTTTTAAAAGAATATGAATTAGGGCCCCTGACAGGAGTACTGCCAATGCTGCCTTCATTGCACCTCTGTTTACACAGACAAGAAAGGGCATTGTGTAATTCCTTATTTCCCCTGTGGTGGCGCTTCAGGGAGACTGTTTATTTGTCAATGGACCCTTGCCCAAAATGATGAACGTCTTTCAGTTTTATACTAAATGGGGGATTAGATACTATGGGCAATATGTATGAACGGGGCTGCGCCAGATATCTGGCATCTTTACAGTGCTTTGCAATGCGCCCGATCTGGGGGAGGGGCATGCGGGAGGTGGGGCGCACTGGAACCATAGCAAAGTTACATATTTATAGCATCGCAAAGGCATTTTGGGGCGCATTACAGCTGGAACATTAATACCACTTTCAAAGTGGTATACCTGAGCCAGAAATGTCGCTCGAGCACTAGAATGCGCCTGATTTATGACTCGCTGTAGAGCGGGTTCATACATCAGGCGCATTCTATGCTAATGTTAGGCAAATGAAATTTGGCATATTAACACCAAATTTAATACAAGATGCCCTATATTTTTTGGTATGCAGGATTTTTAGTGACAAGTTTATTTATCCCCTATATCTTATAAAATTAACTTCTTCTTTGAGAAGACCGCTCCCACAGAAGATCAATATTCAATGCAATTTTTGAAGGTCGTGTCAAAGAGGTTTCATTGTACAGTATATCTTGTTACCCCTGTGCACAATTGCATTACTGATGGTAGAACACTACGTTGTTGCTAAAGAGAGGAGAACTGTGCCATGACCAACAAAGGCGAAGGAATGTACATTCTCACATTTGACAGAAATCTGGAAGCACCTGTCAGTCTGTAGATTAGTGCAAGCTCCTCTACAATGAGAACTATTGAGGCACATAATCCCAAATAATTTAAAAAAAACACCTTTTCCCCATTTTTAAAATTTTTTGATTTAAAAATTCCCAGCACCAAAGACCCGAAAATGTGTTTTTTGGGCCCCCCCCCACCAAATTAAAACCAAAATTAAAAAAAATTTAAATAATTAAAACCCCAAAACAATTTCATATAGTCCCTTTTCCCTAAAATTTTTTTTTTTGCCAAAAACTTCAAATTTTTCAAACCACAGAACCTTTTAAATACAATCCCCTGAACATGGGAAATAAAACATCCCCAAAAATCTAAAACCCCTTTTTCCCCGAGAAATAGCCCCCTTTTGGCCAAACAAAAAAAACAACCCCTCGACACCCAAAACCATCACAGATCCCCCCGAAAATAAAATTTTTGGGAAACCCTGGGCAACCCCCCATGGACTGGCATTTTTTTCCGCACATCTGGGAAAGGGTTATACATTGGATTGGGTATTTAAAATTTTTTTGGGTTTTGGGGCCTTCAAATAAGGGTGTAGGGGATATGGTAATTTTTTGCAAAAAGGGAAATCCGCCCCCTTTTTTTTTTTTTTCGTTTTTGTTTTTGCCCCAAACCCCACTCAGGCCAAAAAAATAAACCCGGGCCCCCCAACCCCCACACGTTTTTTCCTTTTTTCAAATAGAAAATTTTTCCCCCAAAAAAAACTTATGAAAAAAAACTTTTTAGCTTTTTTTTAAAACCCGATAAAAAAAAGGGTTTTAAAAAACACCCTCCCGGTTATCTCAAAGAAATAGGAAACACACAAGCCTCCAAAAAAAAGAGGTGAAAAAAATTAAAACAGAAACCGACCCGTCTTTCTTTACTCTAAAAATATAGTTTTTTCCCCCATGGGGAAAACCCCGGAACCCCGGGAAAAACCCCCCAACAATTGGGGAAACCCCGTTTCGAAAGAATTTCCCCCCCCCTTTTTTTCAAAACAACTACCCCCTATTTTTGATTAAAGAAAGACTTCCCCGTCCTTAAAATTTTTACACTCAAATTTTTTTTGGGGCATTTGTGCCCTTTTCCCAATTTTTTTAAATGATACCCATTTGCTTTTTTATAAAACCTTTTTTTTTTTTCGGGGGTTTTCAATAAAACGAAAGTTTTTTAACATAAAACTTTTTTTGGTACATTTTTTATTTTGGGGAAAAATGATTTGGGTAAAATGGGAGCCATGAAGTGGTCTTGACTGGTTCCCAAAATTTCCCCCCCCCAAAAAAAAAATTTTATATAGCTTTGCAAAACATCCAAAGGGAAACCCCAAAAGGGTTTTTCCCAAAAAGAATGTTGCAAAACTACCCAATCCCACCAGCTTGCCTTTTTTTTCCCCTAGTAAAATTTTGGGGGCCCCCTCCCCTTTACAAGGTTTGGTAGACATTTTTCTTCCCTACCAAAACTTTTCCCCCCCCTTCGGGCCCCGAACCAAACCAAACTTCCCCTTTTAATTTTTATGTGGCCCCCAAGGGTTTTTAAAAAAGGGAAAAAAAATCAAGGAAAAAGGAAATTTTGACTGGTTTTTTTTGTTGGGTTTTTTCACTTTTTCTAAAAACAAACCCTTTAAAGGGCCCTGTCCCCATGGCACAAATTTTTTTGGGGGCCAGTTTTTTTTTTTGGGCCCCCAAAAACCCCCCCCCCCAAAAATGAACCCAAAAATCGGGCCTTTTTAAAGGGGAAAACCCTTCCCCGGGAGTCCCCCCAATTTGGGTTTTTTTGATTGGAAAAAATTAACCCCAAGTCACACAAAAACCCGGAAAAAAAAATACCGGGTTTTTGATAAACCCCACCCCGGGAAAAAAATTTTTCCCCCGTTTCCCGGGTAAAAAGGCCCCCCAAAAGGCCCCCAAATTTAAATTTTTACCATTATTAAAGTCACTCAGGTCTTTACACTTGCCAACTTTTCCTGCTTCCAGCACATCAATTACAAGGACTAACTTTTCACTTGCTGCCTAACATATCCCAGCCAGGGGCAAAATTAAAAAATACTGGGTCCCTGTCACGGTCGGAGATATTGGATCCTCTGGACCACCGCAAGCGATGGCGTAAGCCACGCCAGGGAGCGGAATCTAAGTAGGTCCCGGTTTTCACCAGAACCCGCCGCAAAGCGGGATGGACTTGCTGCGGCGGGAGTCTACCAGGTCGCTACCCCTAATGTGACTTGCTTGTGGAGGCAGCCGAGGTGTAGCGTGGTACAAAATCGGAAGGCAGGCTCGTAGTCGGGGACAGGCAGAAGGTCAGGACAGGCGGCAATGGTTCGTGGTCGTGGACAGGCAGAAAATCAGGGCAGACGGCTAGATTCGTGGTCAATGGACGGAGGCAAAACGGTACGCTACACGGTAATTAGAACAAGGCTTAGGAATACTTTCTCTTTAGGCAAAGGGCACTAAAGATCCGGCGAGGTAACTAGGAAGAGGCAGGCTTAAATAGGGGCAGCGACCGGCAATAGCCAATTACCGGTGCGCTGGCCCTTTAAATTTAACACTGCCAGCGCACGCGCGCCCAAGGGAGCAGGAACGCGCGCACCAGGGGACACAGACAGCCGGAGCAGGAGCGTGGCCGGGTAAGTGATGCTGGGCACCGGCAGGGGGATGAGCGAGCCCGCGACCCGATGTGCGGGACGTGGCGCCGCTCGGCAGCGGGGCACGGACGTGCCTGCGACCCGGGACGAGGGTCGCAGGGGCGTCCGTGACAGTCACATAGAAAACTTTTAAAGGACCCCTTTAAGAATGAAGATTAACCAGCCAAATGTTAGTTAAGGCAAGGACACACTTTTCTACCAAGTCACATTACAAAAGAAAAAATAAACTGGGGCCCCAAAATATGCCTTTTAGACCCGTAAAGTACCCCTTTTCAACCTCTACTTATTAGACACAAAACCCCTAAATGACACACTCACTATGGAAGTTTGTCGATCTCAAAGGGTTTTTGCTAGGGCCTTTACAGAACAGGGGCACAAGCCGCAAAAAAATTAAGATAAACTAACATTTATAACATACAGATGTAGCAAAGCTAAACTTGACAGATAAACCATGATATCACAGCACAGAAAATGATTTTTAATTTTTTATTTTGCTTTTCAGTGTTTTGTTTTTGTGACTAAAAACGGCCCCAAGTTAAATTTTTTTCTACCATCTCAAAGACGGGCTAGATGTATGAACGTTGGCTTTTGACCGGCCATTTTCTAAATCCTTTAAGGCGTGTGGAATGCCCAGAATGTATGACCTGCTTTCTGCAAGGCCCCCATACATCGGGACATTGTAGTGCTAACATAAGTCTATGGGAAACCCCTTTACCTTGGCCCCTGGTGTTCTAACTGTTCTCCCTAGTTTTGATGTCAGAAAATCAAAAATGGTCTAATTCTAGGAAATATGGTCAACACCCCCAGAAAACGCCCAAATTTTTGGGCATTAAAAAATTTTTTCTTTGCTGAAAAAACCCCAGTAAAAAATAGGGGCCCCAAGTTTAGGCTTTTCCCCTTAAAATTTTTTTTGACGAAATAAAAAAAACTCCCACCCCCCGGGTTTGTTTTGGGGATCGAAAAAGCCCCCTTTTTTTTAGGGGAAAAAAAAAGGGGAAAAAATTTTTTTTTTCCCACAATTTAATCAAATAAAGGCCCCAAACCCCAAAAAATAAAAAACCCCAAAAATACAATAAATAATTAAAAAAAAGCCAAAAATCCCCCGAATGAAAATTTTTCATAGGGGTACAAAAACCCAAAAAAAGAAAATTTTAAACCAAAAAGAAAATTTTCCTTAAAATTTTTGGGGCCCAAAGGGTTTTTAAATGTTCCCCCTTACGGGGAAAAAAAATATTTTTAAAAAAAAACTTTTTAAATTTTTTTCCCAAAAATAAAGTTTTTTCAGGAGAAAAAGGGTTTTTTTTTTTATTTTTTAATTAATGATGGCATTTTCCTTCAGATTTTTCCCCATGGGGGGCGAGAAGCCAATTTCCCCCGTCAACCATTTTTTATGCCCCAGCTGCTTTTGCTGCCCATCTAAAGGTTAAATGTCCAAAACAGACCTAGCTGATTACTGCCATTTTTATTACACAACTTGTGAAAACCCGCCCCCGGAGACTTTTCCAATTCCTCTTGGATTCCGGGGGGATCATCTTTTTTTCCCAAAAACTTCTAGACATTTAGGAAATTATCGGGGGATGTATAGCATCACAATATGTAATTATGTAAAAAATAGTTTTTTTACCCTAAAAATTTAAAAAATTTGGGAATGTTGTTCTTTTTGGTTATAAAAATGGGTCCATATTATGGGGCTGGTGGCTTTTTTAGGGGCATTTTAGTTTTTTTGCAGGCCCTCAATTTGCACTGTACAGGTCTTTTCAATGATATTGCTGTGGTAGAAACCTAAATCATAATTTCTTTTTCCACAGTTCTCTCTGAAAAAAAGATGAACACGGCCATGTAGTAAAAAAAATTTATTATAATACCTTGTATTATGGCCATTAGCTTGCTGTTTTTAATTTTCTAATAAAAAAGACAGCCACCTTCTCACCCAATGTATGTTGAAATACAAAATTCGGCTAAGGAATTTATAAATCTGTGGTCAAATACAGCGGAACAATTTTACAGTTCATTTTTCAGAAAATACCATTAAATGTACAAGTTTTTTTTTAAAAAGTATAAATATAGGAAAAAAATTTTCCAATCTACAATGCCAAAAAAACGCACAAATTAGTATTGGTTCTTTACTAAAAAAACTCTAAAGCAGACAAGGGTTTTAGCAAAAAATTAGACTCAGAGGTTCTGAAAAAAACCCAAAAAAAGGAAAGCGTCAGAGGAGGAAAGAATTTTTGGTTTTTCCCCCTAACTACGTTTGTCAGGTTACAAGTAACCCAGAGAGGAAACAAAGAGCCCCAAAAACCCGATTCATGATGAATCAAAAAAAGATGGAATAAATTAAAACGAAAAGAAATTTTTTAATACTTTTGTTTTTATGTGGTCTGTCTTTTGTGCCCTTTCAAAAAAAAGTGGGTCACTATTACTATGATGTTTTAAAAGTTAACTGTGGGAAACGTAACAGTCAAAAAAAGCAAACCGATTTTTTAGTCATGGGGTAACTTAGCCAAAATTTTTGGGCTGCTATACCGGAAAAGCGCATTCCGGCCCAGCGTTTTTGGGGCATGGGTCCCCCTCGGATTTTAATGGTGGACGCCGCAAATGCATGTTGAATTAGGTGAGCTATTCCAGGGAATTGTTTTGTCCTGTTAAAAAAAGAATTTTTTTGGCAGTAAGTCCCCTTTGTCCCCCTGAAGAAGCCCTTTTTTCTGGCGAAACCGGGGGGACACAGGGGCCCCACATACCCCCCTCCCCCCTTTTCAATGGGTAATATTACTTACCTACCTGGCCCCCTCATTTTTTTGGTTGGATTTTTGAATTTTTTTGGCCCATGATAACCTTTTTTTGGGGTACCATTTTTGTGGGATACATTATGGATATATTTTGAATATCTCTAAATACATTCATTGATTGTTTAATTTCTTTTTAAACCAACAATTTTTTTTTACTTTTGACGATGCACCATACACATTTTGTTTTTTTGGGCTTTTGTATATTCTTTTTCTCTTGGCTCGTTTTATGATATACTTGATGTCTACATCATATAATTGGATATATTATGGTTTTTCTTTTTTTTTTTTTTGTTTTTTTTATTTTTGTATTGTTTTAAGATGTTAAAAAAAAATTTTTTTAATTTTTTATTGAGATAGGACTCCATTTTTTTTTTTTTTTTTATTATATTGGTTTAGTATCTATATTGGGGAAAGAGGGTTTTTTGGGGCTATTTGTTAGGCCCAGAGGTTGAGGGGGCCCCACCCCAGGTACAAAAAATATTGTTCTTTTTTTTTTAGGAATAAAAATTTGTGGCTTTTTTTCTCTCCACCTACAATGTGGGGTTCCCCGATACATGGCGGGGATTTATTTTGTATTTTAATTTTTATACCTATCGCTGTTTTTTTGTTTGTCATAGGTGGGGGAGCCAATTATTTTGCTATGGGGCCCCATGAATTCTAGCTGCGCCCTAAAACACTGTGATTTATTTTTTTGATAATTTTTAAAGCATCTTTTAAACTTGTCTTGCATTTTAAAAAACAAACTATTATTTTTTACTTTTTTTGCCAGAAAAGCTTATGCTTTTTTTTCCTAAAAACCAGGCCCCGAGACATGAGGTTGCATTTAAATACTAATGCTGATTTAAAAAATTGTCGCAACAAACTTTTACATACTGCACCGTGTCCCCTTTTTGGGTCATATTATGACACTTTTTTTGCTGCAACCACAATAGTAAATGTGGGTTAAAGGGATCATCATATTTTTCTGCGTACAGGGGGTTTTTTCTAAAAGTACATCCATTTTTTTTTTCAGAATATTCAATCAAAGAAAAGCCTCAAGAAAAGATTTGCATTCTGCATTTTACTGGTTTTAAAAATTTTTTTTGCGACATGTACTTGGTAAATTTTATTCCCACATAAAAGTATTATGATGACTGAGCAAAAATTATGAATTTTGTGGATTTAAGATTTTAATCAGTTTTTTAAAAAATTTTACCCATGCAACCAAAAAATCCCTTTGCTAAAAAAAAAAAAAAAGCTAAACTCTGACAAA
>JAODAL010052477.1:0-25949 GCA_025379985.1 Phyllomedusa bahiana
GTTTTGGACGTGGCAACCCGGAATTCCCCCCTGCACCCCCAGCATTAGGCAGCAGCGCAATCCCATTACACAGTACAGGACACAGGCCTAAAAAAAGCAGGGGTGCGGCCTCGGGGGTTGGGCCCCCGAGAGGGAGGCAGGTGAAAGAGCTCCCCATCCTCCGTTTTGAAGAAGCCACCAAAAGGTCAGTGCAGACAAGCCTTGTCACAGGGCATTGTGGTGATTTATTTTCGGAAAGATCTTGGCACTGTAAACATCAGATCCTGCCAGCGACGGAGGAGGAGAGGGGACACGAGCGGAACGGACCCTTTCTTCCTCAAACCCAAAAGGCCCCGACGTTTCAAAATTTCATCGGTTTCATTGGGCATGGTTGGGGGTCCAGATAGTGCAAGGTGGCATCAGCCTCGGGTGCATCATCTCGGGCAAGTCAGGGCTGTGTTAAGCGGCGGAGGAAAGCGAAGGGGTGAGGTATTCCGGGACACCGACGTTCCCGACGCCCTCCCTTTTGGAAGGGGTTTTTGGGCGAATTTGGGGGGAGGAGGAACATTTTTTTGGCCCCCTCGACCCAAGCGGGGGAAATCAAGGCTCCATCTCTCACAGAGTGCTAGGTTTTCCTTTTTCCCCAACATGATCCTGCTTTAAAGGCCTAAAAATAAACAACAGTTTAGGGGTGGCCACCCTCCGGGACCCCCGGTAAAAACAAAACCACATTTTCCCTTTCCACCCCCCAAATAGAGAGAAAAAAGCGGGAAATGGAACCTTGTGATTGATCAACTGAGACACGTTTCGTCGCTCAGTTTTAAAATTCACGGTGGAAAACTCGGACTGACAGCAGTAAGTCCCAAAGTAGCCGCAGCGGCACAGCAGCATAGGCAATGGGGCAGAAGGGCTAATTGGGTCCCCCTGGCAATCTTTTTTTACAACCTCACATGCGTAATGCAGGGCACACACCAACACCAAGACCAGCTTAAGATCATGGGCACGGACTTCGCGTCTCAACGCCGATGTTTTTGAATGTTTTTCTGGACCCAATTGACTTCTGGGTACCCAAAAAATGGATGAATGGCCCGAGCTCGCTCGCCCCCCACCCCATAGAGGTGTTGTCCTGCCCAGCAGCCAGTGTCATATCTGAGCGGACCTTCACACAGCTGGAGCAGTCATTACAGACAAACGCATCCGGCTTTCCAAAGATAATGTGGACGTTTGACTTTCATCAAGATGAATCAGGCATGGATCTCTGATGATGTTGTGGCCCCAATTGCTGAGGTCACCGTTTAAAATTGCCGGTCTATTTTCAAAATTCCTCTTCGAACAGAAATGGCCCTCTTAAAAAATGTTTTATAAAATGATCATTTCTCTCTGCAATTTTTATTTCATTTCCCCAAATAGATAATTTTGCTGGTTTTGCGGTGTGGAGACTGTAAAAGACACCGAGGTTTCATGACAAAACCGTATTCCATTTACTCACTTTGGGCGACATGTATGAACGGGCTTTTCGCCTGTTTTTTGACGTAACCTGCGCCTCCCCGGCCCGAATCCTCTGTCGGACGCAGGGATGCAGTGTTAGGCGCAGCGTTTGCCACTTTCAGCTGCGCCCCGCATGAAGGGGCGGGCAATGAGCGCGTTGTGGGCGCAGTGTAGGCGTTCCGGGGCAGGACGCGGCGCGCTCGAAAACTCCGAGGCATGTACGATCGCGAGTCGGCAATGTGCGGCGCATTGCATGGAGTCTGATTCCGAAAAAATCGTCTTTATAAAGGCGTAAAACATTATCAGAAAAAGAGCTCAAACCTAAAATAAAAAAATTTATAAAAAAAAATCACTTTCCAAAACACTAGAACGCCGCTACATCGCGAATTAGGATATAGGAACGTGCCGGGAAAGACACTAATTCAAATTCTGAAAGCTATTCTCATTGGTCGGCATAAACCAGCCAATCAGAATAGGAGCGACAGTGACCCATTAAAACCTATGGAGAACTATTGACCAATCAAAATCAAAGGCGGGACAGTTCAAAATACAGTAAAAATACAGAAAAGAGCTGATTGGCTGAACTAGCGGGGGCTTGGCTATCTAGACCAATCAGAATAGGAGCGACAGGGACCCATTATATCCTATGGAGAAGTTTTGACCAATCAAAATCAAAGGCGGGACAGTTCAAAATACAGTAAAAATGAAGAAAAGAGCTGATTGGATGAGCTAGCGGGGGCTTGGCTATCCCAGCCAATCAGAGCGCGAGCTACTTCTCCCATTGTAGTCTATGGAGAGAGCGGCGCAATGCAATCTCGGCTCTCAGCACCGTGCGGCATGGAGTATGAATAAAAAAATAATTTTTTTAAGTGTAAAACATTATCGGATAAAGCGCTGAAACCTTCTCTAAAAATAAATCAGTTAAATCCCTAACAACGCATTTGTTGCCAAGACCGGCGCTACATAAGGAATTGCAATATAGATAATTGCCGGGAAATACAGCAATTCAAATTCTGTAAGCTCCTCTCATTGGCCGGCTTAAACCAGCCAATCAGAACAGTAGCGACAGTGGCCCATTCTAACCTATGGAGGAGTATTGACCAATCAGAATAGGAGCAACAGGGACCCATTCTAACCTATGGAGAAATCTTGACCAATCATATTCAAAGGCGGGACAGTTCAAAATACAGTAAAACGGCAGAAAAGAGCTGATTGGTTGAGCTAGCGGGGGCTCGTCCAGCTTAGCCAATCAGAGCGTGAGCTACTTTCTCATAGAGTTCTATGGGAAAAGAAATGCAGAGCGAGCTCGGTTTGTGATTGGCTAATTTAAAAGAGGCGCGGTTATTGGGACCAATGGGAGAGCGAGCGACGCTCTTATGGGTTTTCTAATGCAATCTGGAATAAAACTGTACATGGGCGAAATCAAATGATAAGACTACAGAAGTTGTCCTGACATACTATTGACCCTTGGCTAACGAAAATAAAGAAATAAACATGAATTTATTGAATTAATATATATTTTTTTTCTTTACCCCAATATTATTGTTCATTTTATAAACACATCGGTACAACTTCTGGAGTCTTATCATTTGAATTCGGCCATGTACAGTTTTATTCCAAATTGCATTAGAAAACCCATAAGAGCGTCGCTCGCTCTCCCATTGGTCCAAATAACTGCGCCTCTTTTAAATTAGCCAATCACAAACAGAGCTCGCTCTGCATTTCTTTTCCCATAGAACTCTATGAGAAAGTAGCTCGCGCTCTGATTGGCTAAGCTGGACGAGCCCCCGCTAGCTCAACCAATCAGCTCTTTTCTGCCTTTTTACTGTATGTTGAACTGTCCCGCCTTTGAATATGATTGGTCAAGATTTCTCCATAGGTTAGAATGGGTCCCTGTCGCTCCTATTCTGATTGGCTGGGATAGCCAAGCCCCCGCTAGTTCAACCATTCAGCTCCTTTCTGCATTGTTACTGTATTTTGAACTGTCCCGCCTTTGATTTTGATTGGTCCAAACTTCTCCAGAGGTTTTAATGGTTCACGGTCGCTCCTATTCCGTTTCGCTGGTTTATGCCGACCAATGAGAATAGCTTACAGGATTTGAATTACTGTATTTCCCGGCAATTTCAAATTTCCAAATTCCTGATGTAGCGCCGTTCTGGAATTTTGGAAAGTGATTTTATTTATGTATCTTTTTTAGTACGTTTGAGCTCTTTTTCTGATAATGTTTTACACCTTTATAAAGGAGATTTTTTGATCCATACTCCGCACGGACATCTTGAATGATTTCTCGCTGTTTTCCAGCCTGTCTCGAATCAGAATACATGTGAGGCGCAGTCCCGCACTGCGCCTAAGTCCCGCACTGCGCCCCACACACTGGCGAGACGCAGGGAACTTTTCCCCGCATGTATGAGCGCCCCTCCTCGGACGGGGAATCTTAGGCGCAGCGCCGCACTGCGCCCATGTCCCTGCACTGCGCTCCACACACTGGCAAGGCGCAGCGGACTTTACATTATATGTATGAGCGCACTACCTCGGGCGGCGAATCTTAGGCGCAGCGCCGCACTGCGCCTCACACACTGGCAAGGCGTGGCAGACTTTACATAGTATGTATGAGCGCGCCCCAGCGCCGACATAAATCAGGCCAAAATTTTGCCGGAAAACTGGCGGAAAGGTGCGCCCCGACGTGGTGAGCTTCATACATGTCGCCCTTTATCTTTAGAATTTTTCGCATTGTCAATAGTTTTGGTCATGTTGCTGTGAGATACAGCAATAATTATGGTCCTTTAGAACAGAAATGTGGCTTCTAAGTGGCATTTCTCCCTCACAATTTTTAACAGTGGCTGAGAAGTCATATTTATAATTTTTTGGGGTCATGTTGCTGTGAGATACAGCTATAATCATGGTCCTTTGGAACAGAAATGTGGCTTTTAAGTGGCATTTCTCCCTCACAATTTTTAATAGTGGCTGAGAAGTCATTTTTATAATTTTTTGGGTCATGTTGCTTTGAAATGCAGCAATACTACAGGTCCTATTCTAAAAAATGTTGTTTCTAACAGACATTTGTTCTTCACAATTGTCAAGTGGCTCAAGGGTCATATTTTGAAATTGTGGGGGCATATTGCTGTGAAATGCAGCTATACTACAGGTCCTATTCTAAAAAAATGTGGTTTCTAACAGACATTTGTTCTTCACAATTGTCAAGAGTGGCTCAAGGGTCATGTTTTGAATTTTTGGGGGCATTTTGCTGTTAAATGCAGCTATACCACAGGTCCTACTGTAAAAAATGTGGTTTCTAACAGACATTTGTTCTTCACAATTGTCAAAAGTGGCTCAAGGGTCATGTTTTGAATTTTTGGGGGGCATTTTGCTGTGAAATTCAGCTATACTACAGGTCATGTTCTTAAAAATGTGGTTTAAAACAGACATTTGTTCTTCACAATTGTCAAAAGTGGCTCAATGGTGATGGTGCTGTCAAAAACAGGAATAGGTAGGACACTGTTAATGGACACATATTGCAAAATGACTTGCTTTTGCAAGATCTTTAAAGTAGCTAGCAATTCCTGTAGTGAGACAACCCATTTAATACAATTAAAAAAAAGAGAAACAAAGACGTGGTGGGATTCCATCCTATTTTAAAAATGTGTTTTCTAGAATTAAAGTACTAAAAAACTGGCATGTACAAAATAGCTAATACAAATATTCCTCTGAATTGTACAAGGGAGGTACAGGAAGACTTGAACAGATGTAGGTTACCCAGGACAGGTATAGTCAATGTCCAGTTCAACTAAATTGGTGGTTGAAAGTCTCCTTTTTCCAGAAGTTTTTAAATCTGGGGGTCATGCAGGTTTGGGGCTCGTGCTGTGGCCCAGGACAGGGATAGTCAATGTCCAGTTCAACTAAAATGGTGGTTGAAAGACTCCTTTTTCCAGCACTTTTTAATCTGTGGGTCAGACAGGTTTAATGGTCATACTGCGGTCCAGGGCAGGTATAGTCAATGTCCGGTTCAAATAAAATGGTTGTTGAAAGACTTTTTTTTCCGGCACTTTTTAATCTGTGGGTTAGACAGGTTTAATGGTCATGCTGTGGTACAGAACAGGTATAGTCATATGTCCAGTTTAACTAAAACGGTGGTTAAAAGACTCCTTTTTCCATCACTTTTAAAATCTGGGGGTCCTGCAGGTTTGGGGCTCATGCTGTGGCCCAGGACAGGTATAGTCAATGTCCAGTTCAACTAAAATGGTGTTTCAAAGACTCCTTTTTCCGGCACTTTTTAAATCTGTGGGTTATGCAGATTTGGGGCTCATGCTGTGGCCCAGGACAGATATAGTCAATGTCCAGTGAAACTAAAATGGTGGTTAAAATACTTCTTTTTCTGGCACTTTTTTTAATCTGGGGTCATGCAGGTTTGGGGCTCATGCTGTGGCCCAGGACATGGATAATCAATGTCCAGTTCAAGTAAAATGGTGGTTCAAATCATACTGCCTTCTGGCACTTTTTAATTTGTGGGTCATGCAGGTTTAAGGGTCATGCTGTGGTGCAAGACAGGGATAGTTAATGGTCTGTGACTTTTTTGTGTTGCCTAAGATGTAGCACGTATCCATTTGACTGTTGTGGATGTTAATTCCAGCTTCTCCAGCCCTGTTTGGGTGTAAGAATGAAGGTGTTGTTCCTCTCATATAGGCTTTAATGTTCAGAAAGATAAAAATTTAAGAAGGTTTGGAAAGGTTTTTGACAGTCTCTTATTGAAAGACGGCAAATCACAGCTATTCTTAAATCTCTCTAATCTCCTACAGCCAACTAGGATTAGAAACTGAATTGTTTCTAGGAAATACCTGTGAAATGCGGTCTGGTGGAAGAACCGTAAGACAAAATCAACAGTGTTCTTATTCAGTCCCAGGGATTTACAACTGCCCAGTAGGACTAGAAATTGATAGTTTTCAACAAAATATCATACAAGTGCGCTATCTGCGGCAAACTGAGATTCAACTAGCGCAATAAAACTATTCAGAAGTTACACGGATGAGAAATTGCGTTTTTTTGCAGCAATGACATAAGAGAACAGTTGCTAGAAAAATCAGAATTGTCGTACAACGTGGCTATTTGAAAAAAAAAAAATAGGGCTGCACCACGTGCAATACAGCTATTTAAATGTTATACAGATAAGAAAAGGAGGTTTTTGCACCAATGAAATACACTTGCAATTACTAGCAAATTTCTGTATCCTAATATAAGTACAAGATGGGTCTTTGAACAAAACTGGGCTGCGCCAAAGTGAAAAACACCTAATTGTGTACGGATAATAAAAGGTGTTTTTTGCATCTATGAAATACACCTGCAATTACTAGCAATTTTCTGTTACGTAATATAAGTACAAGGTGGGTCTTTGAACAAAAATGGCCTGCGCCAAAGTGAAAAAACCTAATTAAATTGTGTACGGATAACAAAACGTGGGTTTTGCACCTATGAAATACAACAGCAATTACTAGCAAATTTCTGTATCCTAATATAAGTACAAGGTGGGTCTTTGAACAAAAATGGCCGCCCCAAAGTGAAAAAACCTAATTAAATTGTGTAGGAAAAATAACAGGGGGTTTTTGCACCTATGAAATCCCCGGGAATTCTAAAATTTTTTCTTTCGTAATATAAGTACAAATGGGTCTTTGAACAAAACGGGCTGCCCAAAGTGAAAAACATAATTAAATTGTTACATAGTAAAAGGGGTTTTTGCACCTAAAAAATTCACCTGCAATTACTAGCAAATTTTCTGTACCCTAATATAAGTACAAGGGGGGTCTTTTGAACAAAAATGGCCTGCCCCCAAAGTGAAAAAAACCTAATTAAATTGTGTACGGTGGGGGGGTTTTAGTCAGGGCAGTACGGTACATGCAGAAAACTTGGTAAGTGCAAACATAAACGAAAGTTTATCTTTTCCCCTGGACCCCAAAAATAACAACAAAAACAAAATCGGGCTTTTTCAAGTTATGACAAACTTATTTCAGACACAGTCCTTTCCTCAGGAAAAACGAAATTTGTACATAAAGGAACACCCTCACCAGGTCAGGGGCACAAATTCCAAGAAAGATTGGCAGCTTGATGTCTCCACAGCTCCGAAGCCCCCGCTTTGCTCAATGTTCCCCCCTGAGCTGTGTCAGCTCCCTTATATACCCCCTGGTAAAGTGGGCTGGAGTAGGGGAAAGGACCTTCCCCCCCAAATTCCCCCGGCCGTTCCATAAAAAACCCCGACCAACTACCATAATCACAATGGCCCCACAACATAACTCGCGAAACTAAAGGGTTTTTTATACCGAAGCCACCCACCTCGTGATAATACCTCCCATCAACCCTTTTACCCCCGGTCTCTTACATACCCCCCCCTCTCCCCAAACCCCGGGGGCCGGGGCACCGCCCTTCACCAAGCAATGGCCCCTCGACAATGCTCCGCATTCCAGTACTTCCCGGGCCTGTGCTCTCCGGGAAATTTAAAATCTTGGGTCCCAAAACCACCGCGTACCCGGGCTTTTGTTCCCTTTTCCTCCCCATCCATTTTAAAAGGGGCCCCAGGGTCAATATTAACCTAAACTTCTCCCCAGAAGGTAATATCTAGAGACCCCAACCCACTTGATGACGGACACCTCCTTCTCTACATGGCAATTTTCTCACATACCGACAGCTTCCTACTGAGGAACATGAAGGGTGCTCTCACCTTTAAATTTTCCTGGGATCCAGGCCCAGACCCAATCTGACACATCTTCTGCACTATAAATTCTTTATAAAAATCGGGGCCAAAACCCCTGGCTCAACAGGGGCCCTGTTTCACTCTTGGAAGGCCCTTTCCCGCCCGGGAACCCACTTACCATGACGGACTTTGCCCCTTTTGAAAGGTCGTTAAAGGGGCTGCTATTGGGGCGAAATTGGGAATAAATCTCCTTAGTATCCTACGTCCCCAAAAAGGCTCAAACCTTTTTTTTTGAAAGGGCCGGGGGCCAATTCGAAACCGCCCCCACCTTTTTTCCCCTGGGGCTTGATCCCCCTTTCCCCACAATATCCCAAAAAAATCCCCCCCTTTTCCAGGGCCATGGCACATTTTTTGGGGTTCACAGTGAAACCGTTTTCCCTTTAATGCCCCAAGGACCCCCTGGACTTTCCCCGGGTGGCTTTCCAACCCCGGCTAAAAAGACGATATTCTTTGGGGGGGCCCAAAACTCTGCCCATGGCCCCTGGAAGGCGAGGGGGCCCCCTGCAACCCGAAGGCCCTCCTAACATATTGGTAAAAACCATCGGGTGTGGAAAGGGGCCCTTTTTCCCTTCTAACTCTTTAAAAAGGGGAATCTGCCAGTAGCCCTTCGTTAACCCCACAGTGTAAATACCGGCAGGCCCTGCCCCAAATGATTCGTCCCCCGGCATCGGGTGGGACACTTGGAAAACTTCATTAAACTTCCTATAGCATTGCAAACCGCCACTCCGCCAGAGGTTTTGGCATCAGGACTAGGGCTTGACCACCCACTCTTGCCTCCTAAATTACCCCACTTTCATTCTTTTTACCTCACAGAAATTGCCCCCCTACGGGCCTGGAACTGGGTAGGGTTTGATGTTTACCTGCATGGGGTTTCTGTGAGGATCTCATGTTCAATGACCTGGGTGAGAGGGGTAAGTGGAGAAAAATTCAGGGTTCTGCTGCAGTAACCCCGACACAGTTGTTTTGGAAGGGGATAAAGCCTCCTCAATTTTAACATCCTAAATTACTGACCTCCGGCTGGGCCCCCGGGCAAGGGGGTTTTCCGGGGGGGCCTCACTTTCAAAGGCTTTTTTAAAATTTAACATGATATATTTGGAAGGTTTTTTTTTTCCCGGGCTGAGGGATTTGTTGTTTACCTCCCCTCCCTTTTCCCCCACCTCTATGGGCCCTCCCAACTTACCCGGGAAAAGTTCCTCCCTACGGGGGGACAAGTACGAGTACCGGTCTCCGGGTTAAAATTTGTCTAAGTCAGGCTGATCGGTTGTACACTCTACCCTGATTCTCCTGAGCCTTGAGCAAATTTTCCCTCACAATGGGCTAACCTTAGAGTCCCCCTGCTTTGCATACTGGCCAATTACACTTTTATGGGGATAGCTTCACTCTCCCACGTCCCTAGCCACTCAAGCAACTCTTAGGGTGCCCCCCATACAACAATTAAAGGGCGAAAACCCCAGGAACTTGGGGAAAACCTCTCTGATGAGAACGGGAAAAAAGGGGAGTACAGCCCCAAACTCTGCCGTCCCGTACTACCTTTTTTAACATTGATTTTATGTTTTTTTTAAAACCCTCTTACTAAACCACTTCTGGGGGTGGTATACTGAGGTTTTAACTGGGGTTTTTTGGATTTTTCACACTTCCTTCTGATTTTTGACATGAATGGGGCCCCCTGGTTGGTCAGGGTTTCCTCGGGAGTCCCGTTCGCGAGAATATTAAATAATCGCGGGCTATGCTCTTTACAGAGGGGTTCCTTTAAAGGGACTGCCTCGGTACCGGTAATAATCCAACCACCACAATTAACTATTCCCTGGCGGGCTTTTCCCGGCCCTACCAAGTCCATGGGGATGGTTTGGAATGGGCCTCTATAATCGGCAGGGGGGCTAGTGATTCGGAAATGAGCGCCGGGGAGGTTAACGGCAAAACCCGGGGAAGACTGAAAGTAGTCCCGGGTTTTTTTTAAACACCGGGCCAGTAGAACCGTGCAGGGGCCCTCCTTGGGTTTTTTCAGCCCCCAAATGACCACCCCAACACATGAGAATGGGCCAATTCTAAACCCGACGACGAAAGGCCCTGGGACAAGTAATTGTTTTACCACTTTACCCCCACTTTTTGTCACTCGGTACAATAACTCATTGTTCACTGCAAAAAGGGGGGGAAACCCGGGGACAGCCCCCGGCTTTGGGGAACCCCATTTTTTACTACCTGATCCAGGGCACCCTTTAAAATCAAACCCGGATTAGCATCCCGAAATTCTCCCGGGGGACCCCAACTCAGGGGCAATCACCTCAAGGATATTCCCTTCCTCACCCCCGGAAACACAAATGGAAACTTATTCCCACGATCCCGGGGGGCCGATACTCCACCCCATCTTTACCTTCTAGTCGTAGGGTGCTACCTTCCCCCATAAATCCCCAAAAAAAAAGGGAAAACACCCCCAAAAGATGGTCATGCAGAATCCCCCCCCACCCCCCACCCCATGGGACACGACACCGCAGTCCTTGCAGGGTAACTGGGCCAGGGATATGCTTTAGTATCCCCCTGGAACACTCCCCCCCACCGTTTCCCAGGGACCAGTTCATAGGGCAGAGTAGCAGTCACTAGGGTGACCAGGGTTCCTGACCCAAAATCCATCACCAGGGCTCCATTCACCCTACTCGGGGACCTCGTCCTTACCCAGTGGGGACGGCATGCACCCGGTGGGCAAAAAATAGAGCGCCCTCCCAAGGAGCAGTCCCCGACCCGGGAAACAGTGGGACAGTGTCCGCTATATGGCCTGGACCCCGACCCTCCACAAAACAGGGGGGCTCGGTTTCCCCCGGGCAACGTGCTGGGCCCCCCTGGATCCCGAAGCCATCCCTGGAAGGGTTTGGCGATCTCCCTTGATTTTCCGCGCCATTTTTTGGGAAAACCCCCTACGGACTTCAGACCCCCCTGACTGCCCGGGAGTGCTCTTTTAGCCCATACCGTTCTACAAGGCCCCAGTTCTCTGCATTATGGGGGGCCCCTTGGAACCCCGCACTTTGGGGGGTCAGGGGGGTGTGGCAAAACATCCATTACCACACGTTTTAACCATCTGGGGGGGGGACAGGTTTGGTTGTAGCCATTTTTTGGGCCAGTGGAACAGGGCAAACATTTGGGACCTGTAGGTTTGTCCCCGTTAAATGCCCAGCGGGGTACCCTTTGTGCCCCGGGCGACCAATTGACTCCCAGACGGGGCCAAAATTCTCGGCTTTGAGTTCCCCTACTCCTTAGCATCCTGGGGGGGTAGGTCATAATAAGCTTTCTGGGGTTCACCGGAAGATACAGGGGGAGGGCCTCAGCCCCCTGTTTTGGGGGCAGTTTTTCCCCTGTCTGCTACCCTCTCAAACCAACAGGAATGCTCCACATCATCATCCGGGGGTTTTTTTTTTAGGGGTTCTCTTACATCCTCCTTGCCTTTTTACTGTCATCTGGCTTGGGGAAGGGGCAGATTCCCTGGGTTAGGGTCCGTCCCTTGTTAGTCTCCGTTGAGCCCTGTTTTTCTCCTGAAAACCTGCTGTTTCTAATCGCTGCTCTGCACCCGGGGGTTAATGATTCCTCCATGCCTTCTGAGCGGGCTAGTTTCACCAGGGCATACGTCTTAAAAACCAACTTGTAATCACCTGTGCCTGGGGGGTCGCCCCCATCCGAACACCAATTTTGGGGGTTTTGCTCTTTGGGAGTCACGGTACATGCAACACAAGTGGTAAGGTACAAACCTGAACAAAGTTTATCGTCTCCCGGACCCAAAAACAAAAAACAAAAATCAGGCTTTCTTCGGCTTATGAAAACCCAGTTCAGACACAGTCCTTTCCCCCGGAACAACGAAATTTGTACATAAAGGAACAGCCTCACCAGGTCAGTGGCACAAATTCCACAGCAAGACCTGGAGCTTGATGTTCCACACTCCAGGGAAACCTCCAGCTTTGCCCAACTTTTCCAACCCCGAGCTGTGCAGCTGCCTTATATAGCCCGGTAAGGCCCGGGGGGGATATGGAGCGACCTTCCCACCCAACTCTCCCCCCGCTCCATAAAAACCCGACCCGAACTACCATAACACAAATGGTCGCAACATAAATCGCTGACAAAACTAAAGGGTTTTTTTTATATCACTGAGGGCCCGCCACCTCAGTGATACATACTCCCCCTCAAACCCCTTTACCCCTTGGGCCTTACAAGGATAAAATTTAAGGGGGGTTTGCCCTATGAAATACACCGCAGTGACTAGAAAAGTTCTGTATCCTTGTAATACAAGGTGGTTTTGACAAAAATGGGCTGCGCCAAAGGGAAAAAAAACCCAATTAAAATTGTGTACGGAAATAAAAAAGGGGGTTTTGCACCTAGAAAAACACCTGCATCTAGGAAAAGTTTTGTATCCTATTGTAAGTACAAGGTGGGACTTTGAACAAAACTGGGATGCAAAAAAGTGAAAAAAAAAAACATAATTAAATCATGTACCGATAATAAAAGGTGGTTTGCACCTATGAAATACGCCTGCAGTTACTAAAAAAAATTTCTGTATCCTAAAATAAGTAAAAGGTGGTCTTTGAACAAAAACTGGGCTGCGCCAAAGTGAAAAAAAAAACTAATTAAATCGTGTACGGATAATAAAAGGTGGTTTTTGCACCTATGAAATACACCTGCAGTTACTAGAAAAGTTCTGTATCTAATATAAGTACAAGGTGGGTCTTTAAAACAAAACTGGGCTGCACAAAATACAAGGTACTATTTCACCAAAAACTGGCCAAAAACTGGTAAAAAAAAAGTCATTTCAATGCAGGTTCAAAGCAGTCTGGGCACAATATACACTCACCTTTCAAATGCCTGCCTGTCTGGCTGTGTTCGCCCGCAACCCCCCACCCCCCTCGCCCCGCGGCTGCACACCGCTCTACATGCTTCTTTAAAAGTCTCAGCCTAACTAACTAAGAACTGAAAGAATCTTATCTACCTATGTTCTAATGTTCACAGCTAACCGCATAGTAGGCTGTGTGAACAAAGAGAACTGTGTCGCTTAGCTGTTTTGAGGAGAAAGCCAACATACGTCCAGCTCTTATGTTACCCCTGACACAATGATGCTGAAACAGGAAGGGCTGTTCTATGTAAAACGAGGTCATTGTGATCTTTCCAGCCAATGACAACCATACACATCACAGTCATGACGTCGCACACCCAGCTCACCCTGCTCTATGCTCTAAGCTGATTTGCTGGCCACCAAAATGACAGAAAGCGGCGAAAATGGCGTGATAGATTATGCGCAGATTCTCACCTAAATTATTGCGTGATCGGAAAATTCCGATCAACATAAAAACGGTGCCGATTTCAACTTTGTCGATTTATAATCGCTCAACACTACTTCTGAGAAATTAATTCATCCATTTCTGCTAGAGAAGTTCTGCCTGCCTGTCTCCTGTCCGGAGAACCCTTTGCATTTATCCTTCATCAACAGGGAGATTCTGAAGGAACCTGTCCAGTTCCGTACAGGTTCGGAACGAAGTCGAACTTTGGGGTACTTCGCGTGAACGAAGTGTGCTTTTGATTGATAAAATGACTGCGAGTACATGGTGTTATATGGGGTAAAGAACTCTGGGAGGAAGAAGGGCATAGCCCTTATGATAGCTGCTTATGATAGCTCATACTAAAGAACTCATTTTTATACAGTGATTTTTGGGGGGTGTCACAGCTTGTCTCAGAGACTGCTTCTCTTAACGTTCTATTTCTGATTTTGTGGGGTATTGATTGAAGTCATTGCACGCCCAGTGCACGCAAATAATTTTATCTATTGTCACAGCCATTGAAATCAAGGGTGATCAAACCCTGTTCCTGTTGTATTCTTTTAAAAGAACAGCGTTTTTTCAATACAAATACCACTTATTTTTGGCCCTCAATTTTTTTGGCAATTTACATCCAGGGGTTAAAAAAGCGTGTTCTGTTTTGTGGGACTAAAAAAAACCTTTTTTTTCATCGGCAAAAAAGACATTTTGCCTGTAGAAATTCACAAGAAAGGTTTAAATTTACGTTTTTCTTGCTGTTGTCCGTAAAAATACAGCCTTGAAAAACCCTAAAAAGCGGGGTGTTTTTGTTCCCAAATTTTTTTGCAAAATTTTACATCCAGGGAAATTTAAGCGTTGTTGTGTTGGGGTGACTAAAATAAAACCGTCTTTTTCACCCCCAAAAAAACATTTTGTGTAGCAAAATTTCCCAAAACCCAAAGGTTTTAATTTACAAGTTTTTCTTTACTGTTAGTAAAATACACGCCACTGTACACGCTAAAAAGTGGATTTTTTGGGTTGTCAATTTTTTTGCGCAATTTACTCCAGGGTTAAAAAAGTTTTTTTCTGCAGTTGTACTTAGTAAAGAAACTTTTTTTTTCACCGCCAAAGAAGAAATTTTGCCTGCACATAATTTATTGAGGTTTAATTAACCCCTTTTTGTGTTTTTAATTCGTAAAAAAAAAAACGTGTTTTTTAAAGACCAAAAAAGTAAATTTTTCCGGGCCCATTTGTGGGCACAATTTATATCAAGGGTTTACCCAAGTTTTTTTGGGTTCATTTGGAGTCAAATACGGGTTGTTTTTATCTATACAGATATCTTCATCAAACAGGGCTGCATTTTAGAAACAAACATTGTCAGACGGAGGTGTAGGCTCTTCACCTGCGATGCAAGGGACAAACATTCCAGGCCAGGTCGCAGCACAGCAAGGGGACGTCGCACAGGGGGCACTGGTGAGGCCCAACTGCCCTGTATCTAGCGGCCGGTGCTGACTAGAACCCCAAAGGGTTTTTGATTTTTGCTAGGCATCCATTCCTCCCCAGTGACATCTGACAACCCACCCAAAAGGGCGGTGGGAAAGTCAGACACAACCCCTTTGTTGGGATGGCCCGGGAGCGGGTCAGCGGCCCCCCACCTGTCCTCAACCCGCCTCTGTCCTCCGGGTTTCCCCAGCCAGAGATTCATGTGGTCTGGGTCGCGATATATGCGAGGATGAACAATTTGAGGAGGGCCGTCAGCAGGTACTTGGCAGCGAAAAATGGGGCCAAATTCCCCGCTTCTTGAGTAAGCGGCAAAGATAGATGTTGAAGGGCAGGGGGGGTCTGTTGGAGAGGTCACCTCTGCATACCTAGACCGGTGATGAGGACAGCAGGGGCATGAAAAAAAAAATAATGATGGGGTAGCTGCCGCACTTGGGGGCCGGTGAGGGAAGGGCTTTTATCATCGCAGGAGAAGAGGGCTCAGCTTTCACGTCGGCAGCGGCGCGCCCGCAAAGTGGGGTTTTGTGGGGGGTCGCAGGATACCAGTGGAGGTCGGGGCCAAAAGGCCCGGAGTAAAAAACCCGCTTTGCGGCCAAAAAAGTACTACAGGGGCTCAGCGAGGGGAGCAGCGGCGGTTCACTCAGTGCGGAGCGTTGGGGATAAAATCAGCTACTCGGCGGTGTGGCAGTTCTTTGCTAAAACACGGAGGAGCCGAATATGGATTATATGTAGAATCTGTGGGCAGAAAGTGAAGCGTGGCCAGGGAGCTAACGTTGGCACCACGGCCCTGCGTCAAACACATGCAGCGTCACCACCAGTGGCCTGGGAGAACGTGGCTCAGATGTGGTGGTCCATCTGCCGCCGTAGCACAGCAGCAGCAGCGCCAGTGGCACGCATGCCATTGCAGCCAGTCAAGGCTCCACCACCTCTGCAGAAGGGAGCTGTTTATCTTTGACATCATCTCCCGGTTCAGATGCTCCTGCTCATTTCTACTCATGGCGCCAGCAATCATTCAGCAAGGCGATTGCAAAGAGACAACAATATGCGTCCAACCATCCTAAGGTGCAGAATCTGACCGTGCTCCTTCCAAGTTGTTGGTACTGCAGTCTCTCCCTTTCCAAATGGTGGACTCTGCACCGTTCAGAGAACTAATGGCTTGTGCCGAGTCGAGATGGAGAGTTCCAAGCCATAATTTCTTTTCCAAAAGGCAGTACCAGCACTTCATAAATATGTAGAACAGAAGGTGGGCCAGTTCTTGAGCTTATCGGTTTGTTCCAAGGTGCACGGCAGCGCGGACGTCTGGAGCTGTAACTACGGTCAGGGCCAGTACATGTCCTTTACGGCCTACTGGGTGAATGTGCTTCCTGCCCAGGCACACCAACAACTTGGACAGGAGACGCTGCTTTCTCCTTCACGTTGTCAAACTATGGCTCCTGCGCCAATGTCCGCCTCCTCCTCCACTACCACCACCATCTCAGCCTCCACAAGTACTGCTCCATCATACCACATGTGTAGGGCACACGCGGTTGTCACCAGTTCTACACCTGACTTGCCTCGGCGAACAAAGTCACACAGGGGAGGAACTGCTCCGCGTCATGCAGCAAGAAATCGATGTGTGGCTTTATCCGCACAAACTGCAAATCGGAACCATGGTGACGAACAATGGGAGTAACATGGTGTCTGCGCTGCACCAAGGAGGGATGGTCCATGCGCCCTGCATGGCGCACGTGTTCAATCTGGTTGTGAAAGGTTCCTGAAGTCTTCCACCGATCTTCAAAAGATTCTAAAAATGGCTAGGAAACTGTGCATGCACTTCATCCATTCCTACAAAGCAGGAACACCTCCTCGAGTTGCAGCGGCAGAACGGCCTCCCCAACACGACTCTGATATGCGATGTTTCCACTGTGGAATTCCAGCCTGCACATGTTGGACGACTGTATGAACAGAGAAAGGCCATTAACGATTTTTTGATGATCCAGGCGGACAGGAGTACTCCACCTGTGTAACTTTGATGTCAGCCTCACAGCGTGACACCTGCGTTTGTTGAGGCATTCGAGGAGGCCACGTTATTTGTCAGTCGCCAGGACTACGGGATGAATAACGTCATTCCACTGCTTCATGTCCTGGAAACAGATGCTGAAAAATCTGTCTGGGCAGGGGTTTGAGACGGGAGACTATTTTCTGCGGCCACAGGGTCGGTGGGGACTGAATGGAGGAGGAGGAGGGGGACATTGGGCAGAAGTTTCTGGTGAAATGAGTGTATTTTTTACCTAGGTGACAAGAGGGAGGGCGGGTGCTGGAGGAGGTAGTGGAGATGAGGAAGAGAGGAATGACCTGAAAATTGGAATATACAGTGAGATGGGGGCAGGAGCCCCCCGGAGTCACTTGTGCAGATGGCCCGCAGCAGTGTTTGCCTGGCTAGTGCAGCCGAATAGTCGCATCCGGCAGAGGGATGCTTTGGCTCTCCACCCTATTGGACCCCCGCACAGGTCCAGATGGGGCCTTTTTCCCCGGTGCTGAGAGGGGGGACAAACCAAATACAAAGGGAAATCCTCCGTGTCAGTTGGCCCTGCCTATGTGCGGCATGTCCCCCTCTGACAGGTCTGACCGGGGGGGGGTTTTTCCACCAAAGTACTATGCCCCGGGTGCGGGGGAAGGTGGGGGGGTAGGGCAGTACCAGCTCCCTCACAGCAACCTAGCACTGTGGCAGCTTTCCTTCACCCCCCAGTGAGGGGGGCAGTCGCAGTAGCACGGGCCCGAGCAGTTCCCGAAAAAAACAGGGGGTGGCCTTCTTTGGGCAGCTCTGCCCCCCCAGTTAGAAAATCCCTGGACACTGGGGAGCCAAACGGTGCGTGGCCCCAAATTTCGGTTTGCAGTTTTGAAAACTGTCCCGCCCCGGCCCTATGTGGCATCAGACGGGTGCCAGTGCGCGGGGGCCTCGTTACCCCAAGGGAAAAACCCCCTTGTCCAGGGGAAAAATGGAACGACTGACCTTTGTCCAGATGAATCAAGCGTGGAACGCAGATTTCACACACCAAATTGCCTTAGCCTCAGAATACTTCAGCCCCTGACGCCTAACCCAAACTGCTGAGAAATTATCTGGTTCAAACTACCTGCCTTAGCCACTATTCTGATGCCACCACCCCCTGATGCCACACATCTGCTGACAATTTCTCCATCTGCCACAACCATCTGTACCAGGGTACTGGTAAATTGCCACCCACCTCCACACTCTGTCATTGGTGCCACTCAATGACCACATTGCTGCTTCTGCTCTTGCTGGTGCCGAGGACATCCACACTGTGTCATTGTGCCACTCTGTTGGCCCTACTCCTGTTTATGCCACCTCCAGACATGTCATTGTGCCACTGTCTTGAACTCATGCTGCTGCAGCCGTGGCCCTCCACACTGTGTCTTTGTGCCACTTTCATGACCTCATGCTGCGCTGTTGTTGCTGCTGCCGTGAGCCTCCAAACTGTGTCAATTGTGCCCCTCTCTGACATCAGGCTGCTGCTGTTGTTGCCTGCCTGACCTCCACACTCTGTCATTGTTCCACTCTGTGGCCTACAACTGTTTTGCCACCTCCAGAATGTATTTTGTGCACTGCCTGACCTCATGCTGCTGCAGCTGACGTGACCTCCACACTGGTTTCATTGTGCACTCCTCGGCCTACTCCAGTTTTTTTTCCACACCTCCAGAATGTTCATTTAGTTGCCACTCTCTGACCTCAGCTGCTGCAGCCGTGACCTCCACACTCTGTCATGTGCCACTCTTTGGCCCTTCTCACTGTTTTTGCCACCTCCAGAAATGTCTTGTGCCACTCTCTGAACTCATGCTGCGCTGCTTGCCGCCGTCACCTCCACACTCTGACCCATACTGGTTGCCAACCTGAGCTCTCAGCCTGTTTTATTTCCACTTTTCGCTGGCAGACTTTATCAAGGCGACATTCCCTCTTGAGTTTGTTGGCAGTTTTTGCCCTCCCTTAGTGCCCAGGGAATTTTTATAGTGAAGCCGATTCTAAGAGCAGCGCAGTCATAGCGTGTCATACTAAAACACTACATTGCATGAAGACCAAACCAAGCTCCTTCTGCATATTAAGCATGCACAACGTCTACAGCACCCTGCAGCTCTCAGCACCTGGAAAAATAGGCTGTTTTTTAACGCGATTCCGTCCTCAATTAATTCGACCGAATTTATTTTTGTCGGGAAATTCGGCGAAAGTGACCGAACCCGTGAAATTTTTTGAGAAATTCGCCCATCTCTAGTTATGACCTGGTGGTTCCCCACAGCGAACCCTGTCCAGCTTTGTGACTGGCTGCAGTGAAGACTAGGGGCCCCTTAGACTATGGTCCCTAGAATGGTGTGCTACTATACCACTCGCTGCCGTGGTCTGCTTGCGGTTATCACAGAGGATCCACAAATTCCCAACAACACTACTGATTGTGATAGTTAGACTATGGGAAACAGGGAACCTTTGAATTATCCCGAATGGTAGAGCTCTACAAAAATTGTAAATCAAAGATCATAGATCCAATATAGAAATTAGCTTTGAGTATATGGATGGTTGAATCCTACTGGAAACAATGAAAACCCCAAGGTTTTTTTACCATAGAAGCCAAGGCAAAAGCAGCAGACGAATCTGAAGCAGACGCAGAAGAGGCAGAGCAGTTGGCTATATCCCTAGTGGTGCCCACTGTGAACAACCTGGAGATTCCTGACTCACGTACTCAGGAATCTCCAGTAGACACAGAAGCCAAACCTAAAGTTTTCACTGGCTCAACCAAGGTGTAGCCCACTAGAGACCTGACATGTGCATTTGCTCAACCACCCTCATCATATATTAAGCCCCAAGTCACAGGTGGCCAATAGGATAGAATAATTACTCAGCATGGCCCCATGAACTCTGTGTAGATTAAGTGAAATCCTTTTATCTGTCTCTAAGTGCTATCTGCACCCAAACTCATGTTACCCATTAGATATCGAACACAACAGAAAAATTCCCCTCAAAAGGCCTTAAAATATGTTAACCATCAAGGAAATTCTTCCTTCACAATCCTGGGTCCAGGAAACAAATATCCAACAAAAAGAAACTGTTTCTCTACTGTCCCAACTAGGTGCTGAGGGATACAAGGTATCCTCCAATAAGCTGCAGTATTGTCAGAAGAAGGTTACATTTTTGGACACTGTATGTCATGAGACTCTAAACATATCACCTCAGATGGTGTCTTTTTGATACAGAAGGCACCATACTCATATAATGCCTAAGAAATCAGAGCCTTTATGGGACTAGTCAGGTACTACAGACCATAGATATCAAACATGTCTCCACTCGCTGCCCCCCTATAAACTCTGACCACTCAAGCTGGATGTATAAAGTTGTCTGATGAGGAAAAACAAGTTGTTTATGAGCTGAAAGCCATTTTTCTTAGTTTGCCTTCATTGGCACTCCTAAATTACACCAAATTACATCTATCTGTTCTATCTGTCATGAACAATAAGGACAGACTTCTGGTGTGCTTATCCAAAATATGGTGGGAAACAGAAACCAATGGCGTACTTCGGTGTCAAATTGAATTCTGTGATCTCAACAGAAGCTATTTGTGTGAAATCAGTGGCTAATCCGCCCGTGATGATGTAGGCGGCGCAATGATGTCATATCATTGCGCCACATGTGTCGGGCTCAGGAGATGGCTTGTCGCTCGTCACCTCGTGGGATCATGGAGGCAGGTGAGTTATTTTTTTTTAACACTAATAGAACTTACCTACAGTAGGGGGGCCCTACCTATAGGGGGGCCCTACCTATATTGGCCCCCTATACAGTAACCTAGATAAAGCCTGTCTACCTATATAGGGCCCCCTATAACCTACCTAAAGCCTGTCTACCTATACAAGGCCCCCTATAACCTACCTAAAGCCTTCCTAGCTATATGGGGCCCTCTATAGCCTACCTAAATCCTGCCTACCTATATGTGGTCCCCTATAGCCTACTTAAAGTCTGCCGGCCTTTATGGGTCCTCTCTAGGGTACCTAAAGCCTGCCTACCTGTGTGCTGGCCCCTATAGTCTACCCGGGTCTTTCTACTTGGTAATATGATTCTGAGGGGTACAGGCCATAGCTGTAACACTTTCTTCAGGGGGTGAATCCTCAGTTCCTCTCCTCTAGGAGACTGTGATACTAAGGCCTGATGCCACCACTGGGAAGTTTGTACAGAGGTGGGTAACAATGAGAGAGGTGCTTGGAAAGTGAGATTCCTAAGATTATGTGTGCCAGATTACAGGCAGGAGAAGTTTTATCATGACAGTCTGCACCGGATGTAAAGAAAAGGCAAATGAACGAACATCAGAGGAACCACCAGTTAGTCACAAGATTAACTGCAACTGTAATGACTCATATACAGGAGAGCCTGTGTACACTGTATATACCACATTTGGTCACTATATGGTGGTACTATTAGTCTTGGTATACAGATCTTCATTCAGTAATAGTATAGGGTATTATTCAGTTCACTAATGTGGTGTAATTTGGGTGGTTGTGTTCAGGTGTATATCCAGGGTCCTACTGTAATTAGCATTATTGTAATGGTTTGGTCCTTGGTCCTACTGGAATTTGTATTCATTAGCAGTAAGATGGGGATAAGTAAGTTTGGGTGAAATTGCTCCTTGTATATAATCTATATAACTAGCATGACTTACGTGTCCAGGCAAAATTTCGTGTCAAGGGAAGACGGTAGGTAATAGGGTACCCACCCAATGTTCTGCTATAGTCTAAGGCCCTTCTCTACGTACATCCCTGGGTAACAACAGAGCAGTTGAAGCAGCAAAGGCAGCTTTATTGATTTTAAAACAATCTTTAATAGACATGGAGAATTTGATATTGAATATTTGAAAGTGCCTTCAAAATCAGGTTGACTCACAAACGAGCTACAAATGGAGAAATGCTGGCTGCAAACCAGAAAATGATGTTTGGAAACATAGGGATGGTCGAATATGTGCATCCCTAGTTCTGTATCATATTTCTGGCCAATTTATCTCATCTCCCTTCTCAGGTTTAGAAAGGGGGAATGATTTCTAGCATAAATAAATTTTCTGTTGAACCAGATTTTTCACAATTTTCAGCAGAGTGGTGTAAGAAGTGCATGATATGTGCTAGGCACAATCCAGGCAAAATGACGAAAGTAGAGATGAAACAACTTGTAAAGCCTGACAATTAGTGTTGAGCGATTTTTCTCGACAAAGTTGAAATCGGCAAGGTTTTTATGGTGATCGAAAATTCCAGATCATGCATAATTAAGGTTAAAACCTGACAACATCTATTAAGATCGCGCCTTTTTCGGCGCTTCCTGTAATTTTGGTGCGGTCCAGTCAATCAGATTACAGAATCATAGCAGTGAATTGTGTGTGCGAAGTCATGAACTGGATGTGTATGGTTGCGATTGGCCCTGAAAAATCACAGACCTCGTTTTACAACGAACAGCGATTCCTGTTTCAGCCTCAGGACACTCAGCGTCTCATAGGGATAGGACCTGCGCTCTGCCTGTTGGCCAAACACTCAGAAAAATTAGTCTATTTCAGCACAAGAAACCTCTACTATTAGCTGTGATCCTTCCAATATTAGTTATATTAGAGATTTTGAAGATCTATGTATTAGTAAGAATTTAAAAGAACATCTACCTCTGTAAATTCACGCGGGAGAAGCAGTGGGCCCCAGTGCGAACACAGACAAGCTCTAATCTATAAGAAACACTGATCAGTCACCAGACTATAGTGTAAACAGTGTTATGGAATAACTTTTATAATTACATTTGTTATTGAAATATTTCCTGGATATTGGCAGCCTGAACTTATAATGGATACACATCATTTCTAGTAACTGCAGTCCTTGTTAGTTCAAAACTCCCACGTTTATTTTCAGTATACATTTCGATATGTTTCATTTATTTACCCGATCATACCTGTGACTGTTGATATATCCACCTTGCAGTTAAATTACAATCCAGCAATCTTGTAGTCAGCACCGGATGTTTTTGTGTGCCAAAATACCGTCCTATCATATGAAAAACATAACCATTACGGTTTTTTGACTTTTGCCTATTACCCACATTTTTCATTGACGCAGCATCCACTAAATCTAAAACATCAATTCTATATTCACCACAGTGAATTGAAAGGTGCAAAAAATACCGTTTATTATAACAAGACCATAACAAGTTACGTGATTTTTTGGACTATTACCCAGTCCATAGTTGTTGATATCACACCTTGCAGTTAAATATGAATCCGCAATTTGGTTTTTGATTAGAGGGATTTGAGAAATAGCTGTGGATTTACAGTCTT
Organism: Phyllomedusa bahiana; assembly: GCA_025379985.1. Classification (NCBI taxonomy): domain Eukaryota; kingdom Metazoa; phylum Chordata; class Amphibia; order Anura; family Hylidae; genus Phyllomedusa; species Phyllomedusa bahiana. Next base: position 23,301 of record JAODAL010052477.1, read on the forward strand.
TTAATAAGAGACTTTCCAAAACAATTCGATACCTTCTCAAATTTTTATACTCTGACATGGACAAAATGCAGGTGGTAAAGCGAGCAAAGAGGGGGTAGCCACATGGAGGTAAGGTACGAGAGAAGGTGCTCCTTCCAAGCTGCGACAACACCATGCACGGATTCGTCAGTTGTCCAGGACCGTCAGGCCTGTCATCGTGGGTCAGGGCCCTGTGAAACTAATTAACGAACATCATCGGCCAACTGTCCTTCAGTGGTTAATGCAACCTACAACCAGCAGTCTTTACCTCCTCGTCCTCGCAGTCACGCAACAAATGTCGTCATCAGCATCATCAGCATCCGTCAACCAAGAAGCGAGCCCAAATGTCAACTCGTGTACCCACACTGGATAATCCATTTTCTGTAAGACCTCTTTGATGACAAAAGGCGGATTGTGGACAGAAGGCATGTAAAAGATCAAGAGGATGAATTTATTCTGCTCTGACGCCCATTTACAGATGCCATCAAGGAGGAAGGAAGCCGTTCAATCGGCAAAAATCCCGGGCGGTCGGCAACGCCTTGCAGTGGCCCCTTGCTTGTAGCCCCCGCTTCAGGAAGCAGAAAGACTGACACAAGTTCACCTGTGTTGATTATGATGACGACAATGCGGAACCATCCGTGGTCAATTCCGCAGAATTTGCTGCGAGCGCTTCACATCAGTGGACTAGGAGGAAGACTATGGGGTAAGTGTCAATACGGGTCCGCAACAAAAAGGGAGAGGGCTGTCCCGCCGAAGTCCGCTGATATATTCCGCCCGCCACGTACAGCGCAAACCCCGCTGACTCGCTTAACGCCGTAGTCAAAAAGGTCCAGGACCTCTCAAGCACGGGCCTTCACTTTGAACCAAGCCTCTGATCACCCAGCGATGTCATATGCCGCTTTGCCGATACGCACCAACGAAGTCTAGACCACATGCAGCGTAATGCATGAGTTGAAAAGGAGGGAACACTTGGCCAAAAAGGCCAGACCGACGCCAGGCCCAACCATTGTCACACCCATTGGACTCCTCCTCCACCACCTCCCGCCACCACCAAAGCGATCCTGCAGCTGCCCATGTCACTCAGAGCATGATCAGGGATCAGCCCCTCCGCTTCAGCCTTCCACCGTCCGCCCAAGTAACCACCACACCACCAAGCCCATGCCTACCCCTTCTCCTTCGCCAGTTTGACGACCTTCACGCCGTATAGACGACCAGTCTAGCAGCCGCCTTCTGTCTTCCCAGTTTGAGCAGAAGAAACACTTTAACCCAAACCATCCCAAAAATGTGGGGCCCCCCCCCCCCCCAAAAAATCCTGAATGTCGCATAGCCTTATTCTTGTTGGCTTGGGAAATGTGCCATTCCGTCTGGTGACATAGCAGATGGTTCCGCCACGTGATGCCTCGCCTGCCCCCAATACCAGATGCGAGCAGCTATCTATTTAGCCAGAAAAGCCGTCCCTCAGCCCCTGGCCAGCCACGTGTCATCTAAAATTTTCAAGTCGCGAAGTCTTGCATCTGTGTCCGGTAAAGTCCATCTCACCACCGACACATGGACTAGTAAGCACGGCCAAGGCCGCTAAATCTCTGTGACAGCTCACTGGGTGAGCTGGGTGGATGTCTCTGGGGGTGACGGTGGCTCTCAGGCTCGGCGCACGCTCTTCAAAACCGCAGGGATGGTGCAGGGCTCTTTCCCCCAAGGTCCTCTGGTGGCATCACGTGCCCAGAGACACCAGGCCTTGTTGAAATTAATCTGCCTTGGAGACCGTCCACACACAGGTCAGGAGCTGTGGACGGCTCTAAGCAACGAGACCGAGCGCTGGCTGGGTGACAAGAACCTTGTGCCAGGCAAGGTGGTGTGCGATAACGGGCGAAATCTGCTGGCCGCCCTTAAGATCGGTAGGCTGGAGCACATCCCTTGCCTGGCACATGTCATGAACCTTGTCGTCCAGAAATTTCTAAAGAGCTACCCGGGGCTGGACTGCCTGCTGAAGAAGGCTCGAGGTCTGAGTTCGCACTTCCGCCGTTCGCACCCTGCTTCGTCCCGCCTGGCTGCGTTGCAGCGTCAGCTCGGCCTCCCCGTCAACCGTCTCATTGTTGACGTGGCAACACGCTGGAATTCCACCCTCCACATGCTCCAGCGATTGTGGCAGCAGCGCAATGCCATTACGCAGTACGAAGTGACACATGGCCTGACAAGCAGCGGTACGGACCTCGGGTGTTGAACCACCGAGAGTGGAGGCAGGTGAAAGAGCTCTGCACCATCCTGCAGTATTGAAGAAGCCAACAAAATGGTCAGTGCGGACAAAGCCCTTGTCAGCAACAGCATTGTGGTGATCTTCTATCTGGAACGATCGTTGGACACTCTGAAACAACAGGTCCCGCCAGCGACGAGAGGAGACGGACACAGATGCGACACGGAGCCTTTCTCTCCGTCAAATCCACACGGCCAGACAGTTTCACTTTTTCATCGGTCTTCATTAGGCAGTGGTTCGGTGGTCCAGCGCTAGTGCAAGGTGGCGAATCAGCTCTCAGGGTGCATCATCTCAGCAAGTCAGGCTGTGTTGAAGCTGTGCCGGAGGCACGGGAGGAAAGGGGGAGGAGAGGTATTCCTAGACACCCATGTTACCGACCC